>JAOBAZ010003573.1:0-13646 GCA_026546875.1 Pteroeides caledonicum | reverse complement strand
TGGTATTTAAAATAATCCAGCTGTTCAATCAGAATGCTAATTTGTAAACTAAAGTTGTTGCTCAATTACAAATTATTTAACTGGCTGGATATTTTATCTTTACGATTGTTTAGTATCTTATAGTCAAAAAACCTTGACGGCAATAACGATCTTCTGGAGTCAATAATTATTGCTATATTTTATTATAATCATTGACAAAACGTTAACATGAAGAATAATAATACGGTATACTTTGATAACACATCACAAGCTGTGTTATATTACTGTGATAGGAACGCAATGCCAAAAGATTTGTATTCAGCCTTGTCACTACCATCCAAGGGATTTTACGTTAACCATGTAGTACTGGTAATAGTGAATATTTTCCTCGCTTGTTCTACGATAACATTAAATACTTCGACTATACTTGCTTATTGGAGGTCGCCTCAACTGAAGAAAAAAAGATCATATTTTCTGATCATGGTACTGTCAATAAATGATCTTTTAGTGGGTGGTTTTTGTAATGTAACAATCGTTGTTAACTTAATAACCGACATTTCTGGCCATAGTAACTGCTCATTGGTGATTTCACATCTGATAATGATCCTTACTATACCAACGATGTCCTTTGGAACATTATTTATTTTAAATTGTGAACACTACTTGGGAATTTGTCATCCAATTTTTCATCAAAAATTTGTCACTAAATCTAACATGTTTAAGTTAGTTCTAATCTCATGGTGTTTTGAGATTTTTAAAGGAACTCTGGTTTTCATCGATGAAAGAATCGCAAAGATGACGGTCATTATTGTTGTATGCCTTAACTTTATCCTTGTCCTCCTTATTTACGTAAAAATATTTATGAGATATCGGGCGTCGGTAATGATTAGTTCAGGAATTATGGCAAAAAAACAACAATTAAACTTTTTGCGAAAGATGAAAATTGCGAAATCCTGTTTGGTTGTGGTCGCTGTGACCGTGTTGTGCTACATGCCAACAGGAATAGGGGCAAATTTGACACCGACTGAATTTGTGGTTTTGGCCTATAGACCCTGGAGTACAACTTCGATTTATGCAACCTCCTCTATCAACTCCGTGATATTTTTTTGGCGAAATCAGGTGTTAAGGAAAGAAGCGAAAAAAGTTTTGTTTGAATGTTTACACGGATTGCGTGAACGAAGCAAAAATATATGACAAAAATATATAACTGAGTCGAAGAAAAATATTTAACAAAAGCTATGAGTAAACGAAATTAAAATAATAAAAATATATGACTAAACGAGGTAAAATATGTAATGAAAAAATAACCGGTAAATATTGAGCTATATATAAAATATTTTGCTTTATATATAAAAATTAGTGTTTATGTCATTAGCAAAATTGTGGAATATTGAGTTGCATTGCTTGATAATTATTATGGTATGAATTTATATTTGGGAAACCTGATCACATCACAACAAGAGCACATTTTCAGCTTGGGAGCGACTCTCACATCAAGTTGGTCAAACTGGTTAGACTGGTTAAACTGGTTAGACTGGTCACACAGTGAGCTCTTATCATACGCACTACATATAACTGGAGAGAGGTACAATACACACTACAATAATTGTAGTGTGTCACTTTCGGTCTTTTTGCCCAGTCTAGTTTGCTTAGTTTGGTGCGGGCGAGACCAAGCAAAGGAACTGGGAATGAGGTACTAATACATTTATAATGACTGCTTCGATTTTAGAGCAAACGCAAGTCCGAAGATCCCTCTCCCGTTACATATCGAGTTCACTAAGCAAAAAGTCAAACTTAACCAACGGGTGGTTAGTAATTTCATTTCCAGTAAACACAGGCACTTAATTTACTCCAAATCCATATATGCAGACGTTTAAAATAGTGTTTCGTAAATATAAACCATGACAACCACCAAATAAAGCACTTATAGATTCCACGATACACATAAATACAAAAAATTTCCATTCCTAAAGACTTAAACGGAAGGCAGAAATTCTTCTTCTGAACAAATATTTCAAAACAAATATTTCATCGTTGACAAATTTTTATAACCTTGCAACCCCCCACGGGATATTTACCATAATTATCGATGATATGTTGATAAAATAAAATAATTATATTAATGACCCATGCAAGCTTTAATGAAAACATATTTTTGACATCTACATGTATTTTGCTTAATGTAAACATTTGAAAATATTCGCCATATTGTTAGGTTTCTGTAGGATTATCATTGTGTTTGGAAAAATATTTTTGTCGAATTTATGGTATTTAATCCAAAAACAATGTAACAGCTGTCGCCGCAGGTGAAATTACATTTTGGTTGTGTGTTAATGTTTATTTAATGGATGGTCTTATGAAGGAGATTTTGACTACATCCTTTGTCATGCAAAATAAATAATATTTAGTATGCCATGGTTTATATACAAAAAATTTGACAAAATTATTACTGATATGACTTTATGAAGAATAATTACTGGCCAGGCCTCTACTTAAAAGCTGTGATTCAGTAATTACTTCAGTTGGATTCACTGGAGCATTGGTGGAGCATGATGCGATATGGACGTCTTTGCAATCCGGCGCGTATCAGGAGCGTAAACTAAAACAGAAATATTCAAAGGAGAGTGTTTACTGCAAAACGTTTTATATTTCATGTTTGTATGTATATGAAAAACAAAGCTAAAGGTCAGCAACAACTTTTTTCAATTTGTCATTGACTTTTTAGAGATACACTTCGGTAGATCGAACGTTCTATGAATTCTGGGAACAACTTTGGAATTACGGTCAACCAGTAGAAGTTGATTCTTTCCGTGTGTTGGGTAAATTTCGCATTGGCTATTTCAACTCGAACCAATGATCCATTGGAGTACGTTCGCGATCTCGAAAGCGACATCAAAGGCAAGGCGCATGCTAAGACTATTATTTTCTTTCCTTATCAGGGTTTCCACTATGGAAGGAAATGTCCTTCTCAAAGCTTGCCCAAAGGAGGGAAGGGGTCAAATATTACCGCCCTTCTTTGGAAAAATTCTTTGTTTGTTTTATTCGAGGGCACTCTCCCCCACGGAGAGTGCCCCCAAATTTTTTGTGCAAACACTGTTCCTTATACTAAACCCGTTTGAGATTTCGACAATTCTTATACCCCGCGCGCTAAGAGTTGAACCACGGCTATTTGACCCGAACGTTTATCGTAGTGTTGAATGATTTATACAATTCTACCCTTACACATTCTTACCCGTATTGTCATTCTTGTTATTCTCTCATATTTTAAATTTCTTTAACTTCCTTCACAACCTTTAAGGTAATCTAAGGATCGTCCACACTTCTCACTTTTGTTTACCCTCTTGTTTCGAAATATCGAGCCTTACAAACAAAGCTGATAACAAAATATAGGTTTATTTCTTGCTTGCAGAGTGAAACAGGTGCTCAAGGTAGAACTGAATCGTTAGGAGCTCAACGTGGGTAATGATATACAGGCAATAATAACACGCCTCTGGAAAGAACGGGCGTAATGGAACCTGCTACTAACATCACAACAATCTGGTGTGAATTTCCTTCATTTCCCTCCAAAGGTTATTACGGAAGTCATGTAATATTGTGTCTAGCAAATCTTCTTTTGTTCTGGTCTACAGCTACATTGAATTCTTTAACAGTGTTCACATACTGGAAATCATCTCAACTGAGAAAGAAAACCTCGTATTTTTTGGTCATGCTTTTGTCTATAAACGACCTGGCTGTTGGTATTTGCAACCTAGCGCATGCTGCGATCTTACTAAATGAATTATTAAAACGTAACAGTTGTCTTTTTGAATTATTTGGTCCAAATCTTCTCACTGTTTTACCGTTTATGTCTACAGCGACTTTATTAGTGTTAAGTATTGAGTACTATTTAGGAATATGTCATCCTATTTTCCACCACAAGTACGTGACAAAATCAAGACTGTTTAAATTTACTGCAATTCTATGGCTCTATGACATCCTAAAAGGAGTTTGGTTAAGCTTGGACAGTGAAAGTTTTTGGGAAGCAGTTTGCGTTTCTCTTTGTCTCTCTCTTACAACACTATTGTTTATTTATATAAGCATTTTCATGCACTATAGAGAATCCACAAGAATGACTCGCTCTGAAATACACAACGTCAACGCTCGTCAAAAAATCAAGTTGGCAAAATCGTGCCTTATTGTGGTTGGTGCTAATGCTTTATGTCTTTTGCCCGCTGGCGTCACTCTCATTTTACAGCCAAATTTATTTGTGTTGGTCGTACTCAGACGATGGGGTATCACAATAGCCTTGTCGGCTGCTACTATTAATTCAATGATATTTTTTTGGCGCAACAAAATGTTAAGGAATGAAGCTAAACGGTTTTTGCAGGAGACATTTTCAACGAACACATTAGCAGCGTGAAAATAATGAAATTTTGGTAATGAAGCGGTCCGTCTAGATCTTCAATATTGCCCACTCCTCAGTCCTGTGCATTAGTGTCCGTTTTACCTTTAGTAAAGCCGGCTTTACAATTCCCCAGTGTGTGGACAGAGAAGACGTGAGGAAGCTGGGCTGGGCCTCCCACGCAAAAAACCTATAAACAAAATAAAACCAAACAAGAACCGTTTCAACACTCAATCTCGAAACTTAATGACTTACGTCACACGTGCGTGTGAAATTACACACATGCTTACCTGGTCGATTAATCCTTTCGCGACAGTAGCCCTGGCTTACTATTTTTATTATGTTACAAGATTTTGACATATAAACAAAGAGAAACTTACGTAAAGTGATTACCATAGCAACCTATACGTGATAAAACAAGTACAAAAAGTCAAGTATTCGAAAACGTGATCTGATTTGGAATAAAAAAGTTGATTTGATCAGAAGTATAAAAAAATGCAATAGCATCATTCCAAATATGAATGTCTTTACAATTGCGTTCGACTAAGGAGAACGCTTCCTAAACGTCACGGCGGGATGTTGTATCGTTTTGAGTTTTTTTGGATGTAGCATTTGCCTCGCTTTCGTGTTTAATACTTTAATTTAGCAGCTATATGCTATAAACTTACATAATTTACTTCCAGTATACAAATATGCTAATATTATTTGCTTGTACAAAGAGTACACTAACACAAATCTTTTCATTTTAGTGTAATAGGTTCGATTTCCTGCTGCTGTATGCCAAGTAAAATTGAGATTTAGGTTTTTAGTGCGTGTGCCTGCCATGTGCTTTCTTTTCGACAATTCGATACATAACGAAATTTTAAAGCTGAAGCCTGAACAGTCTGTTTTGTCGGAAACTTCTTATAGGTCTTATAGAGATTAGTAGCCGTACGGGCACTGTGGTACGGGCTTCTCAACCAGTTTTCACTAACTTAGTGATTTGTCACCGCTTCAGTTTCACTGGACAAATCCTTCAAAGAATGAGCAGCTTATCTCACGATTTTTGTTATGTACCCTATGGTCTGCCGTGTATTGCAATGGCCGAACACACTAATCATTGATTATTACTAGTTAATAAAATTAGGCGTGAACAAAACGATATCAAAGACAGTGTACATGACCGGAAGTAAATAATGTGTATGACATCATCTTGCATCATCATGCACGTATGCAGTTTTCTCAGAATCTATTTAAAAGCGAATATTTTCAAATGTTTATATAATCTCTCAGATCACAGTAAAGTTAAAGTTATACCTTTCCAGGGACGGACAAACGGTAACCATGTACAAAAGCACACAAATCAATAATATTACAGCAGTAGTAGTGATGGGAACTACGACCAACATTTCACCAATCTGGTGTGAACTACCTTCATTTCCCTCCAAAGGTTATTACGCCAGTCATGTAATATTGTGTGTGGTGAATCTTCTCCTGTTTTTTTCTACTACTACATTGAATTTTTTGACGGTGCTCGCGTACTGGAAATCATCTCAACTGAGAAAGAAAACCTCGTACTTTTTGGTCATGGTTTTGTCTGTAAACGACCTCACTGTTGGTATTTGCAACGTCGTTCAAGCTGCAATCTTAGTTACTGAATTACTAAAGCGTAATAGTTGTTTTGGGGAAGCATTTGGTCCACTCACCGTTTTACCATTTATGTCTACTGGAACATTGTTTGCGTTAAACATTGAGTACTATTTAGGAATATGTCATCCTATTTTTCATCACAACTATGTGACTAAATCGAGACTTTTTAAGTTTACAGCATTTCTGTGGCTCATTGACATTCTCAAAGGAGTTTGGTTAACCTTGGATAGTAAAAGTTTCTGGAAAGGATTTGATGCTTTTGTTTGTATGTATCTTGTAATAATTTTGTTTATTTATATAAAGATTTTCATGCGCTACAGAGCATCCACAAGAATGACTGGCTCCGAAGCGCAAGTTCGTCAAAAAATCAAAAAATCAAACTAGCAAAATCGTGCCTAATTGTGGTTGGGACCACCACTTTATGTTTTCTGCCTGCTAGCGTCATTCTCGCTCTACCCCCCAGTCTATTTGTGTTGGTCGTGCTGAAACCGTGGGGCATAACGTTAGCCTTATCAGCTTCTAGTTTTAATTCTGTGATATTTTTTTGGCGAAATGAAATGCTGAGAAAAGAAGCGAGAAGATTTCTGCAAGAGACGTTTTTAACGAACAGCTCTACAAGTTAAAGGATCCTTTCGATTGCGAAATCTGGATTTTAGGATTTTGAAATCTGGATTTTAGGATTTCCCAATAAAACGACAAATCCGAAAAGAGATTTCGACAAAATTTAATCCATAGCGAGATGGATTTTGTAACGTCAAAACTTCTTTTCGGATTTGTCGTTTTATGGGAAATCCTAAAAATCCAGGTTTCAAAATCCAAATCCAGATTTCCCAATCAAAAACACCCAAAAATGTGGATGTAATTAAGTGTCATCTCAACATAAAATGATCCGATCACGTGAACATGTCATTTAAAGTTAAACCACCTTCTACGTGTCATTAGCGTAACAATAGTTCACGCACGTTTTTGGACGACATAAATGGATCTTTTTAAGACGAAGTTAACTCTTCTTGTCACTGTATTATAACTTTGTAGTATGTTATGTAAGTCGCTGAATAAATTTACGTGTAACCAACCTTGGAATGAAATTGAATTTTGTTAAAAAAGTTGATGATTTTGTCAGAATAGACACTTGTCGCATTTGTTTGCTGCCAATGAGAACTCGATCCATACTGCTTTACAAGAGATTACATTGCTTCGATTACAAGCTATTGTTTAAATTCGGGCAAATTCGAGAAACACGGATCTATTTAGAGGTATGGGAGCAGTGAGCTCAGTATCATATATAACTGAAGATTTTGACTCGGATTGCTGAAGCCACTAATTGTTCATATCATTTCCAGTCTTTGTGCTCGGTCTTTTAGTTCGGGAAGTGCACAGCCGAGCAAAGGGACTGGAAGTGGCATATTGTAAAAATTGGCTTCAGTTTCCGTCCGTGCGAAAGTATGAAGACTGTCTGCAGTTATATATTATCGAGCTCACTTATGGGTGGTACATGTGGACAATTCCTAATGTGAAAGCCTTTTAACTCTATTACTGTGTCAATATATAAAATACATAGTGTTTTATACTTTTTTTGTCATTAGTTACGATAATAGTTACACATGTGTAATATATTAAGGTATATGAAATGAAATTTTCTTATACTTGCTATTTTTGCTTATTCGCTGTGAAATGTGCTCAGCAATTATCAAGGTGTCATTTGTTTTTGAAAACTAACATGACGTTTAAGAATACTAATTTGGCATTTAAAAATATGGACCGAGGGGTGCGAGACGCACACGCACGCGTCAAACTAGTAAAAAGTAAAATGCATTTTTAAACTAACTGTTAACGTATGTTAGTATAATGAATGGTATTTCATATAATTGTTATCAAAGTAATTACGTAGCAGTCTACCTCAACAATACAGCAGAAAACAGACAGCAAACGCCTTGCCGTTTCCTGGTGTGTTCGTCGGTATAGTTAAATTATATGAGTCGTGCGGTAAATTGGTGTCGCATTTTTTCATTTCCCTCGGAGGGATATTACATCAATCATGTAATACTTTATATGTTTGGTAATGTACTACAATTTTTTTAACAACAGCGCTTTGAATTCACTAACAGTGGTCGCATTTTGAAAGTCGCCTCAACTAAAAAAAAATTGCTATTTTTTTGATTCTGCTCTTGTCAGGATGCGACCTGGCTGTTGGTTTTTGCAACGCAATCTACGTTGTGATATTGGCGATGGAGTTATTAGAGTATAATACTTGGTCTAAGAACGTGTCTAATATTCCGGCCCAGTCTACAGTTTATGTCGACAGGAACATTATTTGCGATAAATATTGAGCCCTATTTAGGGATATGTCATTCCATTTTCCGTAACAATCATGTCGCCAAATCCAAATTATTTAAGTTCACTGTAACCTTGTGGTATTTTGATATCTTGGGGAACGTTTGTCCAACATAGACGAACAAAGTTTTTGAAAAATATTTCCTGTGTTTGTATGTCTGTACCTCATAATCAAGTAGGCCTATTATTCTAGATCTTTCTATGTAATTCAAATCAAGTTTTTCTGCAGCGCATATTCAGTGTATTTTCTTGCCTTGGTTTGTACTGTCGGGGGTGATGGTATATAAATATATTTAACAGGGCTGAGTTTTTCAGAAGTGGGTTAGTGATATCCCAGGATTAAGCGTTAACCCACTGTTTTATTTTGGTATGTTAGAATCCACAGTTTTGTTGAAAATTCACAACATAGCACTTGAACCAATTCACAACAATTTTGTTAAGAATCAACGTTTCAACAAAGCAGCCTCCAATAATTTTGCTTCTCAATTTTTCACTAACCCAGGGTTAAGCTAACCCACTTTTGAACAACCGGCCCCAGGAAGCTGGTGTTCTGTTCAAGTCGCGTAATTTGATTGGCTACGTAACTCGCTATTATTTTTTTCTATTTTTGTCTTCCTTTGCTTTAGGAATTTATTCGCTCTAGATTTCTGTAACTGATTTTATTAATTAGTAAAGGCAAAATCGAACTAATTCAGCAGCGAATCTAGACCTAAATCAGAAGAAATTTCCATAGCTCACTTCCATGAAAGTTTCAAATTCAAACTTTGAAACTATCGTATCTGTGGAATTTGTACTTTAAAATATTCTTTGAAATGCTTAACCAAAGTATTTTTAATTTAAAATTCCCATAAATGAGCTGCGAGGTTCATAAATTCCTGATTTACATTTCAATACGTTCCTACAAAAAACCCAAGAAAAACAGAGTATTTCTACACCGGAAGTAATAATCCTATAGAAGTTTTGAGATTGGGTACTGTCATCGTATATGACGTCATGAGCATCTATTTATACGAAGGCAATTTCAGAGGTTTGTAATCCCTCGGGCCACAGTTGGAGTTATACCTTTTTAGAAACGGACAAACGTCAAACGAAGGGGGGGTAACACGCATGGCAGTACTAACGTAGCACTCGCAGTATGGGACTACGATCAACATTCCAACATGTCCTGGTGTGAATATTGTTTCCCTGCAAAGGTTATTACCACGAATGACAGGATACCCAAAAGAATAAAAACGACACGATGCTTCCAATATGTTTTGACTTTTACTGCATTTAAAATTGGACTATTTTTGTACTATGTAAATGATTAGTTGAATATATGAAACGATGTGAGATTTTTAATGGAGATTTAATTGCTCTCAAAAAGCATACAAGAATGCATTTAATACAACAAGATTAACAAGGATGTGGTGTTTCGAGTGATACAAAGAGCTTCCTTTGTTCCCAAGTGGTTTTGTACCGTTATCCCATTTATATACACGTCCAAATAGTGCTGCAGTCAAGAGTCCTTTACTGAGTCGTTGTTTCGTTTGTAGTTTGGTCACCGGTATATTGTGGTCCCACTCACCTTGGAGAAGGGTGACACCATCACCCACAACTTGTGGGAAAACGTATGTTGTGTTGAGTTGGCTACTAAGGGTGAATGATTCAAAGATCGTGCTAGCATTGTATGCCCTGCTGCCGCATGTGTTGCGCTGGAGACCAACACACTTGATAAGTGCACATATTTGTAAGTAATACTGTCCTTCGACAGTGTGAAGACCGTCAAAAACACCGATGGCATACATCTCATCTGACTGTTTTGCCGCCATCTTGTATGTCAAAGAACAACAAACACTACTACCATTATAACACAGACTCAAATTATCTTCAGTTTTGCTAAGTTGTTTAAAAAGAAACAAATCGCCAAAGAGGTCAGAGTAGAACGCGTCTTCACTGGAAATTACATCGTTAGTCACGTTTGGGCTCATTGTTGGAATCTCACGCATTGGAGATTTCTTCGGTTTGCTTTGTAATGAGGCAATAAGAAGCGACCCAGAACTAGAATAACTTCGATAATATTTCTTTGCACCATTCGGGGTGTAAATTCCACTCCCGGTATTCATGAGTAACGGAACGTGGCTATTGGCCCCGAGGTAATTTACTTCCATTCCTCGCGCCCATGAACTATGGAAGCCAATGGCCGAAAAAAGAGGAAGTACATCGAACCATGCTGTTGGGAAGACAACATGATCAATCTCATACTTTTCTACTAAAGATACAGCTGGCTCACGGAACAAAGCATCAAAACAAATAAATGTCCCAACTTTTCCAAAAGGCGTATCAAAGGTTACATGCTCCGGTGTGAGGGGGCGGTTCAAGAATTTCAGTTCGCTTAAAAAGAGGTTTTCTTTGTGGTATCTTGCCACCAACAGACCTTTGTCATCGAACGCAACGTTTGTGTTGTACTGATATCTTCCGTCGTCTGGACAATGCTTGTCAGTTGTTTTATTACATAATTTTATATCGCCCATGTTGACTACAACGTACAATTTGTATGTTTTTGCAAGACAACTCAAGCGGTACAACACAGGTGTTGACTTGTTGGTCTGTGGATCTTCGCAAGCATTCCAATCGACCTTGGTTGGATCAGGGATGTCTTCCAAAAACGGTCGAAAGGAGTCACGTGGGTAAGAAAAACCAGTAAGACCATATTCAGGAAAAACAATAATGCTGACATTCTGTAAGTAAAAGACAATATCTTAGTTTATTAAATTTATAAATCTAATATATAGGAACGCGTTCGATTGCGTGCCAATTAACCTACCTGTTTTTTTGATTTTTTCATCTGAGCTTCATATATATCCATATTACGCATTATAATGTTCAGTGCATTTTTTCGAGAAGGGATTGCAGTTTTATTTTTCATAGAAATAAAAGCATGTTCGTAAACAGCTGCAACGAACTCTGAAACTTCACGAGAAGCATTCGTTGGACAAAACACGAAAACGAAAAGCGACAGCAATAAAAGCAGAGGTCGACTAACCACCATTTCTTTGGTATGATGTTGTCTATAAAAGAAGGAAACATTGGGTATACGGTATTAATAATATTACCTTGAATTTCTCTGAATATTATAGTATTTAGGCGAATTGTTGGCAAATCAACAATGATGAACTTAAAGCAGCCGTTGTTTCACTGCGCTTTATTGAAGAAAAACGTTGTCTACAGCGAGCGAAGCAGGCATCCTTTGTCATGTTCGGGACAGGTAAAGGGACTGTTGGTGTTTTCTGCCTGCAGCCTGATTCGTACGTCTGCATTATTGCTGAAGAAAGCCCCTGTCTCATAATAGAAATAAGAGCAGAATGGGCCACTCACATGCATGTCGTATACAATCTTTCTCGAGCTGGCAGCCAGAAAACCCCACAACTACCATTAGTAGCGATTGGCTAAAGCCTGGTTCACACGAGCGACATAAGCACAAGCTAAGACAAAAGACAAAACAAAGAAATGCAGTGACATAAGCATCGAAATAAGCACAAACATAAGCACAAGATTTCAAGCGTAAGCTAAGGTAAAACAAAAGCAAATTCAATGGAAAATTGTTTCTTTTTTGTCTTTGAAATCCCCAGAGTAACATTCATGCTTTGTTTTCTTGCTTATGCTTATGTCGCTCGTGTGAACCAGGCTTTATGACTATCTCCTATTTTGCATATTTACTATACTGTGCCGCTGTTTCATTATACTACTGTTATTAAAACAATGCGCATAATCACTGCGTTTTAATTGGAGTTCTATGACTTAATGTGACCTATAGACGGCACACTATAGTCAATATTTTGAATAATTAACTTTAGTAAAACATGTCATGCTCTTGTCATGCTATAGATGTCAGCAATATCTTATATGTCAAGAAAGAAATTTCACAGCCTACCGGTATACCATGTGCTCCTTAAGCAAATTGTGAATGTTCGATCCAGAAATGTCAACATTTTAAAGTAAACATGTCGCAGTTGAAAAGGCGAGCAACATTAAAGTAATTCAAAGTCTGGATAAAAATTTTTAAATTTGATTGGTTACTCTAGCTCGGAATATCATCCAACACTACCCCGAGTTTTAGACAAAACAAAATGGTTTCCCTTTTTGTTTGGTTACGGAGTATACAATTGAATAAATTAATTAACACACTGTATAATTAAGAAATAGTTTCGACGGTATATGCTAAAACAAATGTTCACCTATAGTGTCGGTGAACGGGCGGAAATCTGTAGATATTCGCCAATTCACTGAGTTGAGTAGTTGCTAAATATCGGAATTTAAATCACTTCGAAATTCGAATCACTGACAAGTAATCTATCCCATGGAGCCAGCTGACCAAAGTTTACCAGATATTTGACCTGAATGTTGCACGAGTCAAACCATTGGCGATCGATTTTAGGGGAGCGGTGTGGGACTGTTTTTGGATCTTGAACGATGGTTTACATTAGTGACAGAAACATAAGGGGAAACAAGGAAAACGCAACCAAGCCTGTGATATAACGAACAACAAGCAAAAGAACATAGTCGAAGCATACTTAAGCATAGTCGAAGCATAAGCCTACAGCAGAGCAAAAGACGACAACAAAAGAAACCCCTATCCTTTTGTGTCTATACAAGTCCCAAAGAATAAATCATACACTTTGCATGTTTTTGGCTCTTCAGTATTGTTACGTCGCGATTGTGAAGCAGCGTTAACAGCTCAATTCTAAACGTAGCTTCATATGTAAAAATCATGTTGACATATAGTTTGGTAACTTAAGAAAAAATGTCATGCACATAAAAGTTAAGGTCTTACGACTCAGATTGTGTACAAACCTTTGATAGACATGTTATTTCTCGGCTAAAAGTTAAAGAAATACACGCAATCTTACCTTAATATTTTGGACACCGATCACATTGATTATAAATCAAAAGTGTGCAGATCGGGCAAGTCCGGTCCGATTTCTGCAGTCCGATCCCATCGGATTTCGTTCGCGCTCGGGTCGGATCGCATTCGCAAACGACTTGCAGACGGGTCGGGTTGGGAAGTTATGGCATTTTGGCAATTGGCATGAGAATGACTGGAATTACTTTAGATTTTGGATTTGTAGAAAATGTTTTTAGATATCTCAGTCTAATGGAGTTGTAAAATTTCCTTAGAATTAATAATCCTTGACGGGTTTTTTTTAAAAATACGAATAAATTATTAAAGCATCTTGCGGAAGATTATTTTCTAACTTTGAGTTTCTACTAAAACAATTAGATAATTTGCTCTCGATTTCGATAACTGATTGAAATCTCAAGCTTATAACCTAATTGTTAAACC
>JAOBAZ010003462.1:0-13647 GCA_026546875.1 Pteroeides caledonicum | reverse complement strand
TTTTGATGCATTTAGTTGATATTTGTTTTTAGAATGGAGGATCCCTTTAAGATTAGTTCGTCTTACAAAAGCCGCTGTATATAATTGGTTTTACCTCCGCGGTCATATACTGACGAAGAATATAATTATGATAATGAAAATTAATGATAATGAAAATTAATGATAATGAAAATTATCATCATTGTACCATTACGAATCATCTATAGAGTAGATTAATTAAGAAACAAAGGCTACTGGGCCCGCCATTTATCATCAATTTTCAAAGAAGCAAATTGTAAAAGAAAACAACGATCAGCTGATATGCTTTGGAAGCCAAAACTCATATCCTACCATATATGAGGAGAATTTTCGTGATGTCACTGGATACTGGAATACTATCAACTTTTTCCAAAGACGTTTTCTTATACTTGTAAATTGTGCCCGAATCTTTGACCAAAATATACAGATACAAAACGTCTTGAGTTAGACTGAGCTCTGACGTAAAAGCAATATTTAGCGACACAGTCTCTTTGTTGTAGGATGTTTTCATAAGTACATTCTGCGATCCATTGAAATTGACCCAGTAGAGCATTTTAGCAACACTGTCAACTGAGACAACCTGAGGAGACTGGTTCTCCGTACTGAACATCTTATCAAGACGTTTGGATACCAGATTATAGCGAGCTATGTTTGTCGATTCGACAACAAACATGTACCTAAAATGAAGTTATAAAGAGTTGTAACAAGATTAGTTTATCAAAAAATCATGCGCATTTGTGACTGTATATTTAATATTTATATTTATTTGTTATGCGCACTGGTGACTGTATTTTCTTTATCACTGAGTAATTTCACCGAATGCAAAACTCGAAATATAGTTAACAATATCAACATTTTGTATTTAATGACCAAATTTGGTACGTTGTTTACGTGCTATAGGCCTACTATTAGTTTATTTGTAAATGTAACCATGTCATCTATATTGAGCATCAACACATGAAGAGAACTGCTTCAGATTGTTGTCATTGCTGTCACAGACTGCCCAGTACTGCACGCCAAAAGGTCAAATGTTAATGGAGACCGCCATTAACAGTGGCTTTGGTGACGTCACAACGTGTAAAATGTCTAAAATTGTTCGTGGAGTAAGCTGGTTTAAGGCAAAACATGTTTAAAATGGGCTATTTAGGTTATGGTAAGCAAACTTTAAAGGAAAATATCTGTAAAACAGAGAACGATCTGATAAAATTGTAAAGGAAGTTATCAAATAGTTCTATACGTCGTTTCATTTAAGAAATTAAATCAAATATGTTGCCGTTTTCTTTGAATACTCGTAGAAGGAACAATCACAAGCAAGCACCTTTACGGAACATTCTAGAGAGGGGCTGAAGACTGACCTTACCCTGGACATCTGAGATTTATTGGACAGCTTTACAAACAAAAACAGTTGATTTGCAAAGTGATTCTCGACATGCAGAAACATGAAAGCGTGGTTGGAGGAAACTGAGAAAGATCAAATAATTAAATTGAAAGAAATAGTTGAACTCCATAAGAAAAAGAAAACTAGACAAAGATGCTCGAGAAAATTATAAGTCAGAAATTAGTATATCAAGACAAAAAATTTCTTACCTGTTGTCTTCGTCGATATCGATGTATTTGCCAACAGATTCAGTAATGACACCACCGTTACCGTTAGACAGGTCGATGTAATTAACTCTCTCGGTGCTTTTGTGGATATAATACAAAACATTTTGTTGGCTATCAAAGTCAAACTGTTCTTCAAAAAAGTCTATATTTCTGAGAAGCATGTTTTCTGTCCCATCAATATTTACACCAAACAATTTTTCAACAGTATTGTAAAGTATACGAGAACTAGAGGTATTGTAAGCAATGTCTTTTGCACCAGAGTTCACGATCTTTGTCGTGGCGTTACTACTGCGACTGCTTCCATATAACCATATATTGCTTTGTGAAGCACCAATGATGTACGACACTTGACAAACATCTAAATCAATTAACAATACACTTAAAATAAATATCAGACTAAGTTTAAATATTAGTTTACCCGTTGTTGCAAGACATCAGTTTCGTTGACGAGTTAGTTTCACATCGAGGTAGCCAGAGTAGAAATACTGAAGATTCGATTATGAAACAAAAGTTTAAGATTTTTACAACAGGAGCTCTAAGGCATATAATATACACGGTATGTGTATTATTATAGTATTTCAAACCGGAAGCCGGATCTAACAATCTAGTTCCAAAGTAAAATGAGTTGTTTGAATAAACAGCTAATACCTTTGTAAAAAAACACAATGCTTATCATTTATTCAAATTTGAATAAACGGAAATATTTGCCAAAAAATTATTTTATTTTATTATAATTATAATATTATTATTTTTACTTATCATTGGGATTCAGGATATTACTCCTAGGGCCGGGTCAATATTACGTTTAGAAGTCAAAATAAAAAAACCCAGCATCTGAAAGTTATAAGACTTGGTAGTAGCTGCATACGCTACAATCAAATCAAGCTAGTGGCGGCCATATTACAGTGACTACAACAAATCTACCAAAAATTAGTTGCAAACATAGTAGATGTTCTTAGTTTCTACTTATAGCTACGACGAGATAAATATTGGTGGATAACCATATCCTTATATGGTTACGCATTACTATTATTTGTACTTTGAAGAGGTATGAAGTCTTAAAATTCCTTTAGTTATTTGAACGTACAGCCATGAAGAACTTGCTCGAACTCATAGTTAGGAAGTGAAACATAATGTAATGAACTGCAGCATTTCGTGTTAGTTTACTTTACGAACTCGTAGAGTTTGTGCATGTGTATATTTCAAGTCATGTAAGACATTTTTCGAGGGGGAAGGTGTGGACCCCGGCCCTTAGTGCATGCCACGTGACATAATCAAAGATCCAAAAAACTTCATTACACAGTACGTACAGTTCATGTTAAATCTTAATAAAATTGTGTTATAAAATCTGTATGTAGTACATTATTGCAGCCTGCAGGAGGACTGACAACTGGACGATAATGGCCAGAGCTTGCTTTAAACGATTGGAAGGAGTTTGTACAATTTCTACCGCTATGCTGAGCCACTGAAAGTAGGTTTCTTTATGGTAAGTTTAGCATTTTCCGTCAGCTAATTAGACGTAAGCCACGCTGAGCAATTGCAGCTGGGATTTTATTTTCCAATTACCTGTTAAGAACCGTGTTTACCGTAAGGTTTAAATGTGGTTAGTTCTTTCTTGCTTAGTTGTTTGACAAAACTGATCACAAGCAGCATCAGCTCGAAGGATTTTTTTAACGAATCTGCTTCAAATTTTAAACATTTGGTTCAAATGTTAAACCGACTGATTTTGTATAAAAAAGATTTATACCGTGTTTGAGTGAAAATCGAAAACTAATATTGTAATTGCAATTTTTTCGTTTCAACCGATAGTTATACGTTCCCAGAACTGTTTGCCACCACAATTCTCATTTGATGTTCAAAACAAATTCATACGTATTTTAGGTCTGATTGAAAGGGATTAAAACATATAATATTACTCCACTTACCTTTAATGTTGCAGCGATCACCGATATATCCAGAAGGACAGTTGCATTTGAATGTCTGGTTATGGTTTGAACATGTCCCGCCATTAAAACAAGGACTGCTTGCACAAGGAGTAGCTGTAACAAAAAAATGATTTTAGCAATAATGGAGCACAATTAAGGTCTAAAACATTTCCCTATGGTTTCTGCAATCTGCAAATTCTGCAAACGTTTTTTTTTTGCTTTGCCTTATGGAGAATTTACTGAAAAGAAAGTTAGAAACCATCCTCTCAACATCTATCTGGTATTTCAGGTAATACAGCCATACTTGGTCTATTTATTCATGCAGTTATTATTTGAGTTAAACTTCAAAGCCATCAATAAGTTTTGTGACACCAATGAACAAAAGGACGACTTACAGCATAGTTCAAAACCAGGTTTGGTCTTCCAGGTAATATTCACTCCACGAGAATCACACTCAGCTGCATAAGCTTGAAACCATGCACATAAACACACTGATGGATTGGTCTCACAAGCACACACGTCATATTCACAGTTCTGAATATACCCGTTGGTTGCGTTTACTGTTTTGTTGCAAGACCAAAATGGGTACATTAGTAAGGAAAAACAGTTTTGCTGTGCCATCGATTTTCTTTCTGGGTGAGTGATACATGGATGTTCCACGTTCGTTGCATTTTCGCAACTTGGATCAGTCTTCCATGAATTACCAAACTCTGCAACGTCTTGTGTAGTCGTGTTGAACGATGTGAAATAGTCGTCATGTTCGTTATCATTGTATGTTCCACATAAACCAGATGTTTGATTGATATATCGTCCAAAAACTGTGACTCGAGCATTTCGCGAGTTATCCCACTGGACTTCCAAACCGTAATTGGTGTTAACCAATGTTTCACCATCTTCCTCTGTGATATCGATTCCTTAAAGTTATTGAAAAGTATTTCTTGATGTTAGCTAACATCTTTATTCAAAACAAAAATAAATAACTAGGAACTGAAAGCGCTTGGCTAACTGAATCAAAATAATTTTGTTTAAGTTTTATTAATAACAGATATTCGGTTATGTCATCCAATTCAAACCCCTGAGCTTAAGTCAATATAGGAGTAGACCTTGTCTCGCTTACTCGTTTTGCGGGGAAATTCCTTAAAAACGTTAAGCTAAACAAAAATACGAACTGTTATCGGAGTCCTGTTCTGGGACAAAACGTAAAACCTCTATTGACATTCTTAACGACAACTCTTCAAAAGTAGGTACTTCAAGGACACAACAAATATTTGATAATCTAAAAATCTCATAAAGCATAAAAGCCTGTTGCCGGCGTCTTAAAGAAATAGATGATGTTACTGGGAAAGATCTAATGAAAAGAATCGACAGAAATGTTTGCGGTCAGCTCATGCACATGTAGACTGAAGTCTGAAGAAATAGGAATACGTTCCCTTAAGTGACAACTCGCAATTTGCCTTCAAAACGTCTCGACTATGCTTGTATGGATGAAGCAAAAAAAGTAAAAGACACGTATTGAGCAATTAAAAGCAGGCTACATTCAAACATCAAAAATCTTTAGTCCTCCTTGGAAGGTTTTCCATGAAACAATCTCGAAGATTTGGATCACGTGAAGGAAATTGTGACAGAGAATGTTTATTGACAAATTTTAATTTTATCATCTAGCTTCTGCGACAAGATTGTCTCGGACACGACAATAACTCGAAACAAAAAAATCGTTGTGATGCAGTGGCCTGCTATATCTCCTCTTAATATTTGATATTTTATATATAGCTCGGACTAACTCGACTGACAAAAGTTACAAAAAAAGCAAAATAAGAATAAATAGAATACAGTAAATGTAAATAGTTGCATAAGCTTGAGGAATACATGCGAACCTGTTGCAAAGCACGAGATGTTCTTACTGATATGTACTCTGTAGAAATCCCAAAAAGCAATTCTAGATACTTAACATGCATAATTCAGCGTAAAGTAATCACTGAATATTTAGTCATGTCAACAAAAATGGACGTCAAATTACATAGGAACTTGCTTGCTGATTGGTTGAGCCAGCCTATCATGAATTTTCGTCTGGTACAGTAGTAAACGAATATTATAATTGCATACCGTCGCACATAACAAACCGTCACATACGGATGAGAGAAGCCATTACAGTTTTGCGGTGAGTAAGATGATTAGATGAGGAAACAACAAGCCAACCCAGTTAACAAAGCCCAGTCAGAACAGCCGATTAATTTATTGTTTACATTATAAAGCGGCACAACCCGCCAAGCCAGATTGGGTATATATATGTATAACGTATATATGTAAAACCTATTATATTTAGGGTAATCGCATTTAGAAGTTGCTTTCAGGCATATAATGTTAACCTGTATAATATAATCTTTGTTATGTAGGCATGTATATCATTATGTTTGCTTATTTAACAGACGAAAATTCGTAATTGGCTAGCTCGAACAGTCATCAAGCAAATTCTTTAAGAAGCGTTCAATGACGCTATTCGTTCGTTTACGTTGAATTGTGCATGCGAACTAGTAAAGCCTTACTCAAAGATTACGTATTAGGAAAAAACGTTCTAATTACCTCCATGACTGTACGGCAAAGTTGCAACAGTTCCGTTTATCAGGACACTTCCTCTTTCAAGAGTAATTATCAGATGTGGAATTATAATCTTTAAAGATTTCGTACAAGTGACTTGCCCATTTCCACATGGTTCATTTGTTTGTCTTATTTCAAATCTGTTACTTAAATGGTCTTTCGCAAGAATATACTCACAACGACCCATGAAGTCATATCGCGTTCCATCAAACGTGGTGTAATGAGGGTCACCAAGTGCTGTACACGTTGCTTTGACTAAAGAAATAGAAATTTCCCTTGCTTTTACATTCAAAATATAGTTAAGTTTGTATTAGTATATATCGAATGGTATAATTTACGTTGGTGACCTGAAGGAGTAAAGGTACTAAAAGCGTTTTTTTTTGGTAAAGATCGGGGGACATGATGGCTAAGTCTACAAGCGGTACTGTTAGGTACTGTAAGATGTTATGATAATGTATTGAGGGTTTATCTAAACAAAACGTACCGCAAATTTCAAATTGTCGGCTCGTATTTGATCTATTAATTGATTTCATTGATATTACAACCACAACTTATACTGAAATTTTGTCCAAGTTTAGTGCAGTACAATGCCAGAGTTTGATTAACCGTTTGAAACATGCTGTAGGGGCATTTTTTCCACCTGACCCTAATTGTGTCAAACATGTATAATATTCTTTAGCACCCATTATTTCTACTATACAATTGGTGTAAAATACCATGGATTATTACCTGGATCGAGGCAGTTAATTCCTTTGTAGTCTTTGGAACAAACACAGCGATATGTATTACCATAACTTTCACAAACTTCGTTCGACGTACAAGTCAAATCGTCACAGCTGTTCACTAAAAAAATACAAACAGCAATAGCGTGACTTTTTTAACATCCTTAGTTTACACACCCATAGCTAACATACGTGGTTACTGAATAATGCATGTACAATTTCAATTTCTCTACAATATATACTACAAGTGAAATGGATGTAGAAAAGGTAAACGTAACTTTATAGAGTACCTATATGCTTTTAGCTTCAAATTTAAACAAAAGACCTTATGCAAAATTTGGGAACAAGACATCAACGTCTTTTACTTAAACATATATTTAATATTATGACGTCACGCCACAGCATACATGTTAATATCACCATGCAATAACATCACCATGCAATAACATACCATACCATTATTTATGGTATGGTAAGTTATTAAATCCCGTGCTTTCTTTTTTACCGTAGAGTAGGTATAGTATGGCGTCATAACGTATGGCGTGACATTGCATTATTTAACGTAGGCTGCCGTGCCGTGGCACGGATAGGGTATGGGATAGTATGGTATTGTATGATTTGATCACACGTCTGGCATGCTCTTGTGTGGTGTTAGGTGACGTGACGTTCTATATGATATAGCAATGCATGGCATAACATCCAGCTGATCTGACCGTGAAAAAAGGCCTGGCACTAGCGAAATCCATTTTGTTGTTTTTCATCACTAATATCTTTGCTTTTCGTTGATGAAACTTGCTGAAACTTAGTAATTATGTATAACAAACAAAATTGTAAGTCTATCATAAATTTGGGAACGAAGTCAAGTATAATTCAAGAAAAAAGTTTTGATCGAAAAATGGATTTCTATTTGGCAACTAGTGCCAGTCTTTTTCTGTGTTTGCAGACCATCTGGATAGCATGGCGTGTCGCAGTTGGCTAGGCATGGCATGGCATGGCATGGGATGACATGGCACTGTACGGTATAGCATGGTATGGCATGGCATGGCATAACATGGCATGGCATGACATTGGATGGTCTGGTATGGTATTGTATGGTATGGTATGGTATGGTATGGTATGGTATGGTATGGTACGGTATGGTACGGTATGGTACGGTATGGTATGGTACGGTATGGTACGGTATGGTACGGTTTGATACGATATGGTATGGTATGATATGGTATGGTATGGTATGGTATGGTACGGTACGGTACGGTACGGTACGGTACGGTACGGTACGGTACGGTATGGTATGGTATAGTATAGTATAGTATAGAATGGGCAGGATTCCGTTACGGTAGAATAAATATAGTACAGTATGGCCACGTTGTTATAATATACCTTCTGTTTTACACTGGGCACCAGTATATCCAGTTGGACACTCGCACTTGTATGTACTTCCTCTATTATAACAACTGCCCCCGTTGAAACATGGTGCACTCGCACATGGAGTACCTGTTGTGGAAAATACAAATTAAAGATCATAGAACTATTATTCGCACGAATTGTTTAACAATAATGAGTAAAGTTGTAGATATGATCAGCAATAAGCATTGGATAAAAGAACATCGATGCATTGATCATTGTGGGTATAAAAACCGTTCGTTTCGAGAAAGTTTGCGAAATTGTAATAATATACCCTCAAAACCTTTTTGGTCTCGTACGAATTGTCAGTTAATGAAAATTTTGTATGGTTTTAGTACATAATCCCTTTATTGCTTTGTCCAGCAGCACTAAGCGGCACATGTACCAGCTGGTCGCCTAAGGTGGGTCCTTAGTTTCATAAAATTTTGAAAAGTTTTAGTTGGATTAATTTTTTGGAGGATTACAGCACGTGAAAAAAACAGAAACTATGCATGTATATTTGTGGAATTGAAGTTAATGGACGAAGTTAATGGACGAGAACAATAAGTGATATTTACAGCAAGTGCGATAGCGTATTTAAGAAGCGTGCGTGACGTCATGTTGTTCGTTCGCTCGTCGTTGAAGTGATGAAAATATTTATAAGCGTTTAAAATTATAAGCGTTTAAAATACAAGCGGATATTCTACAAGCGTTAAAGTTCTTAGCGTTAAAAATTATTTATTGCACAATAGGTTTTTCTTTCTATGTCTACAGGTGTTTTTTCTATGTCTGCAGCTTAACAAGAGAAACGAGCTGATTTCTCTTGTTAATTATAGTATGAATAATTATAATATAATCATTTGCAAACCCAAAAAATTAAAAATTATAATTATAGAGTCGAACTATCACCTTTGAAATCGTGCAACTCTCAAATCCTGTTCTTTGCAATTCATATCTTGGGTTCACAAGATGTTTTTATTCGGAGTGCGTTTCTTCTTATTATTGCAACCTCTCAATTTATTCTGACTTACTTCTAAATCCGCCACCGGAGCCAATACGTACGCACGTATTAATTATGTTATACAAACTGTTGCTTACTACATTCCCAACAAAGGATTTTCCCTGGACAGACAAAACCCTATGCCGCCATCCGAAGTAAAATGTATTACGTGGTTCATTGTAGCCTCACCACCGCGAATGGGCTAACTGTAATATTCAGATAGTTACCATAGCACCCAATCCGCTTAGCCTGCAGCTAAATCTACACGATATACATTTTATCTTTAAAAAATTACTTTTAAACTAGTTCCCATGCAAGCATTACACGGACAGTTATAGTTAACGCACAAGGTTAAAAATAATTTGATTTGGAAATATATTTCTAAACTAAATTTTGCGCAATTGTGCACAATAATTGTGAAATTGAAGTCACATATCACTCCAAATATTTTTATGCTAAGATTAATAATAAAAATGTTTAGAGTGCGTCCAGTAAACTTACTACATATTTCAAATCCAGCCATGATCTTCCAATTGATAGAAACGCCACGAGAGTTACAAGCGATGGCGTATGCATCCAAGTTTTCGCACAAACAACTTGGATCATTGTTTGGGCAACCACACATGTCATACTCACAGTTCTTAACATAATTTGTGACATTCACAGTTTTGTTACAGGACGAGAATGGGTATTTTAATAACGCAGAACAGTTATCCATTGCCATTAACTTCCTCTCAGGATACGTGATGCAGGGATGTTCTACATCAGATGCATCAGCACAACTGGCTACCGTTTTCCAGGAATTTCCAAAAAAGGTAGCGTTCATAACTGTCGTGTTAAACGACGTAAAGAAGTCGTTGTTCTTTGTTTTATCAAACGTTCCACATAAGCCAGATGTTTTATTCAGATAACGACCAAGTACTGTTACCCGGACATTTTTAACATTATTCCAGCTAACCTTGACACCATAGTCAGTCGTAACCAATGTGTTTCCATTCGAGCTCGTAATATTGACATCTGCGTAAAAATTGAAATTATTTGCGTTTGCTTTAAAATAGCAGTGTATTAGTATTTCCATAGCAGCAGCTTGCCAGGGGGGACAGGGAGACGCAATCGCCACCGAAAGCCAAGCTGAAGGGTTAAAAGGTTATCAAAGATTTTCCCTTTCAAATATATTATTTTGTACATTAAGGTAAAAGTACTACTGCAGTTGGAATGACAGTTGGAATGATACTCCAAACTTGGGCGTTGGTTCCCAAAATGTCAATTAAGGTAAAGAATGTCGATCTAAGTTGTAAAAAATTGCTGCTTCGAGGCCCTTGCTTACATTACAAACTTACTACAACAAATATCACCTGGCTTAATTTGGTGGGTATGAAATGCAAATTTCGTGGGTGATGGTTTTGATGTATTTTGCCAAAAAGGAAAATACGTCGCAGTTTCAAAAAAGGCGGAATTTGAAAAATAAATAAAAATTTCAAGTAGTCACAACTTTAATAAAAAGTCGGAATTTAAAAAATATAAAACTAACTTGTAAAGAAGTTTAATATGGTGAAGACAGAGAACATGGTACTATAAAATAGAGTTTGTTTACCTTGACTACTATATGACGATACTATGGTACCGTTAACAGAAATATTTCCTCTCGTTAGATGAATATGTAACATCGGCAACTTTATTTTAATTTCTCTGGTACATGTCACTGAACCATCTCCGCACGGCTCGTTAACTTGTCTTATTTCAAACCAATTGGTAACCATATCTTTTGCTAGGACATATTCGCATTTTCCCATGAAGTCATAATATGAACCATCAAATGTTGTGTAATGAGGATCTCCTGAAGCCTCGCATGTTGCTTCAACTAATAGTATGAGTTAGTAAAATAATATGAGTTAATAATGTAACACATAAAATTGACTAGGCTCAGCGTATCGTCTGGCTTTTATTAGTACAGTATGAACAAACAACTTTTACCTTAATATACTACCAATGATGCCCCCTACTGTTGTGCTACAAACAAATCCCGAAGGATATATATTCCAGAAGGGGTAATATTTCATGGAATTTCCCGAGCGAAAGGTCCATAAATTGTATATTACATCAAAACAACGTCTATACAGACGCACCAAATCGTAAAATGGTTTTCCCCCATCTTCCCTCATTCTAGTCGTCCGCGAGCCAATCACGCATGAAACATGCACCCTTACAGAAATTTCACATAATTTCTTATATGAAATTATATATGGAATTAGAACATCTCCATATCGGATAAAAACAAATATCTTCCTCATTATTCCGCTATTCAAAACACTCAAAACGCACCAACTAAAATGCCTATCTTCTGAAGAACTTTTTCTTACAATACTCACATTGTACTACCTTGGCAGAACAAAATCCTGACATAAAAAGCCAAACTTAGACGTAATTAGCGAATAAATATTATGCAAAATATCATCGAAGCATTCAATGGGAAACTACGGTGACCGTTTGATGCAACATGCCTCTGCAAATATACTTCAAAACTACATTTGCCTGACTTTAGGTATCTTCTGAGTTGATTTCTCACACTCATAATAGGCATTTCTTGTTCCTCGTGGATTAGGGGACGTAATTTCGTCATGTTAAGAAATTTCAAGTCTTCGTTATTTACTTCTTAGAACATGTGTGTTTTTATGATTCATGAAGTATTAGCATAGTATAAAATAATTATTGGGCATGATTTACCACAGCCAACATATCAAAAACCATAGTCTTACCTTGGTCGCAGTTTTCGCCACCATAATCACTTTTGCATGCGCATTGATACCTTTTGTTCAAGAACACACACTCCTCGTTTGTACGACATGACAAAACGCTACAGTTTGTTGCTAAAAAAAGGGATAAACAATGTTTTTACCATGAACAAATTTTGGTAGGCTGATATATTAGTCAATTATACAAAAATTTATCCATGCTCAGAGCATGCCTTGCAAACGTTTTCGCTTTTTTGCAAATTGCGCCATAAACAACTGCAATATTTTAGGAACATATACAAAGGAAGTCAAAAAGAACTGATCAAAATTATATTTAGTACACAGACCCATACGATAGCTCGTACTCATAGGGTTGAGAAGTTGCTCCAGAAAATTTTAATTTTAAAGTTTACGAAGTAGTCACTGAATTGGAAGTTTTAGACGAAAGATACCAAACCATGTGTCCAAATACGGATTCCGTGTGTGCAAAACAGAAAATGCGCAGCAAAGCTATGGTCACAAGTCGGTTAGTAATGAATAATGATGTTTGCTCCATAAAAGTGATGGTCGAGCGTATGCTTGACGTACGGTAGGCGAGAAACTCGAAAAAGACTACAGTTAAACATAGGGGTGGTGAAATAATGGTGTGGAAACACATCAATGCCATAGGAACTGAATGTTTTTCAATGGTAGACTAAATGGTTCGGGATCTTGAAAAATGCGCTTATTTCCACTGTTGATATACTGGGACCTGCTAATGGTTGGTCATGGCAGGAAGACAATACTACGTGTAGGTGTCAAGCCGAGGTAAAGAATAGAGTTTTTCCTACAAAGTATTGAACATTGGTACCATTGTAAACATAATACATAATTACATATCAGTCGAAATTTTGTCTGGACATTGATATTTATGGTAATATCGTTTGATCAGTTCTTTTTGACTGCTATATTAGTAGCTTTACCAAAAACAATTCAAATTCACCTTTTCGACGAGCAACTATTCCTCACGAAATAAGGAACGTTTAAAGAATGTTGTTCTTCTTTCATGAAGCCGAATACAAAGTGCCGAAATTTGGTAAACAAGCCAGTCGTTCCACTCTGGTTTTCTTGCTTTGTCAATAGAACGAAAATATTTAACAGCATTATAAATATTTAAATATTTATAAAATGGCGTAAAACGTTCTGCTTAGCAATCAAAACACATCAGCTGAGCGCAAAAGGTTTAAATATTATAAAAAAGTTGACAATATTACGCGTTTATCCAAACCTCTAAAGGTAACTTAAACAGATATCGAGGAAACGACGACGAAGGCAACGATGATGGCGATGAAATGCTTACCTCCACAGTTAAGTCCATCTCCTAAGAAACCTTTTTTACATGTGCAATTGAAATCTCCCATGATATTTGTGCATGTGGCATTTGGGTGACAACGATTTTCTTTGCATTCATTTATATCTAGAAAAACAATTAATAATAAGGTGAGTAACACGCTTTCATTTCGGTGGTGTAGCGCGCAATGATCTGCACTCTACCTGATTTAAAATTTGTTTCAAGCGCACCTACACCTATTTCCAAATACTCAAATCAACAATATACACTTACTTTGAAATGTTTCTTTTTCTTCCTGGTCGTTCTTCTGGCGCAGAAGCTACTGCAACTGACGAGG
>JAOBAZ010003351.1:0-13648 GCA_026546875.1 Pteroeides caledonicum | reverse complement strand
GGAAAGACAGTGAAAGAGACTGGGCAGAGGAAGTATTGTTGCGTTGGGAGCACCTCATGTAAACATGGCCACGCTTGCGCAGAGGCCGCTGTAAACTCCCTTCAACAATCTCTTAGCATCAGTTTTTATTTAAATAAGCAATAGACATGTAAATTAAATGCTTTTGTACGTGTACGTTGAGTTTAACCCGAGTTAAAAGTGGCCACAATTTTCCGTATTATTAAGGTCAGAAAATTCAGTCATGCGCAGTTTAAGTGTGTATGATAGGGTTATTAGGTAGACTTGTGACATTACTTAGACGACGTTAGTCATCACGCCCATCTACAAAACATTTTCAATAAACTAGTTATATTGTTAAAATTTCGCCGCTTTCGGACCTTTTTAATGCCAAAGATGAATCGAAATTTAGAAAAACTATGCCAGGTAAAAATGCTTTTCCAGCAGACAACTATGGAATATAGTATAAAGAAAATTGAGTTTATTATAAACAAGAATATAGTGCGGTGATATTTCAACTTTATTGCAAAGTCATTTACTATATCCAAGGTAATTTTTATTTAGTTCTTATCACAGGCAGCCCAAAATTAAGTTGTTTGAACCTTTGGGCTGTTCGAATTGTTAACATTTCATCGTAAAATAGTTTCTCTCCCCAGTTTCCTTATGTTATAACTGTGCGCCACTTGTCACAAGTCACAGAATATATATATAGATTTACCAAAGGTTGGTAAGCTACTGATGAGCTGTTTTGTTGCTATTCTGTTAGCCAATAGGATTGCGAGTTAGTTTTCCCTAGTGCAGACAACCGGCATCCCGCATTGGGACACGACAAATTTCGTAAAACCTTTCGTATTTTTCGTTTGATAAACTAGTTTTGTAGCAAAAAAACGTTGTACAAAGTTAGAAGAACTAACCTACATTTGATTTGTTGTATTTTTTTAGTGTATTTTTCAAACCATGTTGATTATTTTGTTTTGTTAAAACGACCGTCCATTCAAATTTCAAAATACTTGCCAACCTTTGGTAAAACTATATATAATCTGTGACTTGTGACAACTGGCGCACAGTCATAACATAAGGCAACTGGGCAGAGAAACTATTTTACGATGAAATGTTAACAATTTGAACAGCACAAAGGCTCAAACAACTTAATTTTGGGCTGCCTGTGGCTCTTATCGGCTTTTGTGATCACTTTCCTCGTTTGAAGCGAATGTAGTCATGGGTATACGAACTGTGGGGGCAGGAACCCCGCCCAACTTCTCAACCAATTTCTTTTTTTTCAGCTAATTAAAGCACGCCAAGCCAAGCGTACTATACGGTGTATTGTCGTTGTAACGTGCTGCTTCAGAAGTCAAAAATTGTCGTATCCAAACATTTTGTTCACTTCGCCATCTACGCATCAAGCGCACACTGCAGGTCGGTACACGCTTCGAGTGCTATGTGACCGCTCCCATAACAAATTAAAATGTACATGTAGTATTGAAATGAAATGTTAGTGAAGATTTTTGAAAACCAGGTATTTTGCAAAAATAATGAAATGTCTAATTTTGGCCGAGCGGACTATTTTTGACCACAGAATAGAGAAATGACTATATGAATATTATTATCATTATTATAATTATTATTATTTTTATTATTATTATTATTATTGTTATTATTATAAAAGACCGAATATTTACACCCGGCAATCGACATTGACGGTTTACCTGTTTTTTTCTTCAATGCTTTCTCCTTTATTTACTTTCGGTTTGCATGATTGTATTAACAATATGGTGATTTATTTCAACAACTTTTTAGGTTTTTATCTTACTCACGAAACTATTTACCTCCGTAACAATTGATGTGAAGTCGTCATGGAAATACCACTCAGAGCGAGGAAGGTCACACCGGGTATCATAATGTTCATCTCCAACACTATACGATCCTGTCAAGTTACATATTGTACTTCCATTTACACAGCTCCATTTAGGTTCTGCGGCAATAAAACTCAGTAGCAAAACTTGATAGGTAAGAACGAGCTCACCAGCGCTTGCTCCAAGAAGAATTAACCATTGAAACAAGCCAAAACCTCCCAGTTGCACCAGTGCATCATCTACACTAATTGCCATGTCCTGTCAAAACATTGCACGCGAATTATAAGCAAGATGAAAGTTACTTTAACTACAATTTTTACAAAAACTAAATATTCAGAAAGGATATATAGCATAATGTTTTATGACAAATTTGATATGAACACCATGAGAACTCTTCAGTAGCTTTTTAATGCAAATAACAAAGTAAATAAATTATATAATGTCGTAAACTACTTAACGTGTTAATGTCAATTTTCCCCAAATTGTTGTGTTTATCAGGCTACAACATTTTCATTGTTTAAATTTTTTGAAAAACATTATCAACCTTTAGTTTGTCATTATCAACCTCAGCCTTCGGCTTCGGTTGATAAGAACAAACTTTGGCTTGATAATTCTTCATATGCTCAACCTCATTCAATAATTGTTAAATATCAGCAAATATGATTTGCGCAAAGATGCAGTGTATTTGTTACCGGCTGCTATACGTTATGTTTCAGGATTTACTGCTGAATTGTTAAATTCATTATTAAATATATTTATTATTTAGTTATTATATTTATTCTAAATTGTGTTCTTTTTTATTTTTAATTAAAGAGCTCGCAAAGATGCCAACAATAATGAGAAAATACAATGACACATGGCAATTGATTCAAGTCCCTCCTGCACATGGTTTATGGAGGGAAAGCAAGGGAGTAAATGAGAGAAAGAAAGGAGAAGACGGGAAAATGGTAGGGACAAAAAGTCTAGGTATACTGTAGTTTCGTCCACGTGATTTGTTTGATAAAGTTCGTCCACGAGGTAAACACATGTGTCGATTGAATCAAAGTTTTTGCAGAAGATATGAAACTTTGGATGTCCTAATACCAGAAAATAAGCTAAACTGTTCAAGCATAACTGCACCATTGAAAGTCACTTTATTACTTAATGGGAAATGTGTGCGTACGATTTTTATTCACAAGTTGTGAAGTAATTAAAACAAACAAGGAACAACTGAGGGAGGTTTATGATACAAAATAATGAGTGAAAAAAAATGCACAGAGTACTTCCCATAGTGTTTTATGGTGTTTGTTGATACATACTGATACTAATAACATTGCTTTTAAAACTTTTTTCATTTGAATGAACTATAAACTGCACATAACTAAGGTGAATTCCACATTGCTATATAACTGGCACAAAAATTATACTTGAGAAGCCGACTCTGGTTGAAACTCCCTGTGAAATCAAAACCCAGACCGGAATTCATTCCCTTAACGATGTAAATATTCAGCCGTAAAAAATATCGTTCGTCCAATAAGAGCCGCAGACGGCGTGATTTCAGGGTGACAAAACGTCGTTGCCCTGCTTATTGGCCTAAAACAGTGAAAAAACGATAATTTACTGAATAGCTTTTCGATGAGTATCACTTAATGTGTATATAATAAAATACTTTCCGCACTTTCGAAATATTGTTATGTGATAATTATTATTGAAATAGTAAATACCACTACATTCTAATATAAACAATTTAAAATAACTAGACCTACTGGTTCGGTCTACACCTTATTTTAAGGAAAAATTTTGACAAATAAGAAATAATTATCAAACTTTTTTCCTTAAATATTGCCGTAAATCTAAAATAAATACTAGATTGCATCACCAGACAAGACTATATGCTTTGTTAACAGATATGGTGACTTTGTTTGCGTTATAAACCATCGTTTAGAAGATACATACATGTGCCCAGTTAACTTATCATTATGGTTCACTTGTCGGTTTTCCTTGATGAACCGCGGAATGAATTTAGATTAAAAACCTTAAATAATAACTAGATTGAACTTGTAAAGAAATTTCGTAAAATCTTCACTGGAAATCTTTAATTAAGATCGGTAAAATCTTGTTGGAAAAACCTTCTCAACGATATCATAAAAAAGTTAAAAGGCATTTTTACTTCGAAGAATTTGGCTCTTCTAGTCAATAACTAACTCACGTATACCGCTTTCTCGGTAAATAATTCTTACGTAACTTATCAGTATTAAGTTTATGCATGAACAGTACATATTAATCGAACAAACCTCTTCTCAAGGGAGTATTTCATTCTGACCTCATACAAACAATATTTTTAATAACGAGATCAGTATCAGACCAGATTTATTTAGACTTTAACTGGGCAGGGTCATTAATGTCGAATGAAATCTGAATACTTATTTTATCCAAAATACGGTCCCTTCTGTCAATTAAACGTGGATGTTAGTCAGTCGAGATAAATCCGCGCACCGTCTTAAAGCTTGCTGATGTTTATTATCCGTGTAATTGTAAAGAGTTGAGGTCTAGTTGCTCTAGCAACCACAGCTGCCGTTTAACACAAGTATAGAGGAGAACAAGTGGGCCCTTTTCAACCTAAACTATTAACTACGCAAACAGGTCCTAAAGGTTTGGCGTCAGAAATTTAAGTCAAACGTTCGCCTGTGATAATATTGTCTACCTAAAGCTGTCGAAACTACTGAATTATGATATAACTACTTGAAAATATAGTAGATTTTAATCTCACCAGAGCTACAGGTTATCCAAAAATAGATGCAGGCCACTGCCTTAGAAAATGATATATTTTCCCAAATGCTTAAAGCGTAAATCGTTAAAGATCGTACAAGACGCCGGTATAAAGACGACGCCTGGAGTGACTGAATATTATAATTTCGTATATTGTCTAAGAATGCCAAGGTTACTAAGATCAAGTTTCATTCAGTTGCGGTTTGCGCTGCCTGTGCCGTTTACGTTTTACGTCTACAGACGTCGAACCATTTTGAGAAGACAAGCAAATTATGGTAAACAGCATAATAGCAAGGTCAGAAAAGTTTTTAGAATTATCTTTATCTTTTTTGATCAAGGAAAGTTTCTGTGCATGTTAGTTCTCTACTTTTTCTGGGATAAAGATAGATTTGTTCCTTGCCGAAATTTGAATAATGTCTTCACGTAACCGTGTAGGTAACGATTCAAACACAAAAACAATGAAATATACCTTGTGGCGGTAATTTATCAGCACAATCTACCGCACCAAACACTGTTGCTTGCTGTGCACCCTACAGTGCGACCATGTGGAGTTGATTTCATTCACCATATATCTTTCTATGTAAACATGTAGAGCTTCAACGTAAAAAGAACACTCTTAGGCTTAGGGCGCAGATAAGTTTATTGCATATCCAAACCGCTACTAAGAGGCTAAACTGCATGACGTACAAAAATTTATGGAACAGTAGGTAAGACTTTATCAATTTACAAAAGAAAATATGTTAACAAATAGAAATGTAAAAATTAACGATAAATTCCATGCATTGCTGAAGTACAGTACGGTGTTGTGCATCGACTCATTTCAAGGATGAGGCCTAAACCGTGACACCCATTCAATGCCCCACCAATCTTACTGTATAGTATCGTCTCTTGGAACTAACTTTTAGTTTTGTCTTTACGAGTATCGTAGCCTGGAAATCATTCTTTTTTACGAAACACGGCTTTTTAATTTCACTTTACAGCCGGTAAAAACACTTCATTATTTAGTCAAAATACATAAAAAGCAAATTTTCCTCCATTTCCGCTACATAATAAAAACTGGTGTAAAATAAATTTACATAATTTTATTGTCATAAATTTACAATAGACATTTCTCTAATTCGCTTGCGCGTAATGATTTTACAGTTGGTTATATATTATTGCCTGCCTCACATTCATTTTAATATTTTATGTGCATACGTATAAGAACTCCCGCCCAGTCCTGTGGGTGCGAGTCTAAGTCTGCCTTTTGGTCGTCGTTATTATTTTTTGTTCCTACGATGCAAACTTAGTTCTCCCTGCGCCTTGCGTTTCGGCATTCTTTGATCCAACGCGCGGTGTTGACGTGTTTCTCCAAGATGGCCGCTGTTAGGCAGCCAAAGTTTTATCTTATTCTCATACATATTGAAGCTTTATCGAACCTACGGGTATGGCAAATGAAGAGTGTTGTTACACCGCCATTCAGCTTTCTTTTACACATTGGTAAGAAGGAACACAAACGAGCCGCGAAGACTAGTTCAATCATTGAACAATGTCGCCGACACCCTGACTGATATATAATACAACTCATTATTATATAGTAGACAGTGAGATACCTGAGAAATGCACAGTGAGATATTTCCATATCTTCACATCACGTGGTGTTTTCCCGCCAATCACATTGTGTTATTCCGACTTACTACAATGTAATAAATAGAACATTACACGGTGGCTTGAAGATATGGATTTCATTTTCTCGTGTTGAAAACAATATTGTTTTCACCACTCGAAAATAAAATCCATATCTTCGCGCCGCCGTGTAATATCCTTTATTTATATAATACTAGACAGTATTACTGATTATATGTGTTGTTGTGTCTTATAAATGTTTCACGGGTCGATAATTTTGAGGATTGTTAACCAACACCACGAACAGCTGAACTCTGGTTAGATTTTATTTTGTTTATCGCTAAATTTACCTAGATTAAGAGTAAGACTGTCAGTGTCACTATGTGCACTGGCAAATAATAAACTATGATGTGGAGTCCCTTTTTTACTTTTATCTGTTTTGTGCTACTGTACAGCTGCCTAAATTTTCTCTTCTGTATTTGGTGTTCAACACAGTTCAATACAATTATACAGAATATAATTTCTACTGTGCATATATTAAAACAACTATAAATTTCTAGGTAATACTGATGGGCATTTTGTGATTATTTTAATGGTTATTTATGTAATGCTATGTTCATATATTTGTTTTGTTCATTGACTATATCTGCTTGAATTTTTTGCTACAATATTTGCTGTGCATACCATATTGTATAATGAATAATATAATTAGAACAGTGGATACACATATGCAATACCGACAACCGTGTTAGTTCAATGCCTGTATTTCACTATAAAGCAGCATATGTCATACAAATTTCCCTCTTTGTACAATAACTATAAGTCCGCTGATTTTAGTAAAAGGGCGCCATCACCTTCGTATAATCAACAGCAGTGGCAGGTGCAAGCTTTCAAGCCAACTATAAGGATATAGACCACTCTGTTGTCATTATAATTTTTAATACCTAAATAAACATATCAGTGAACAGTTCGAAGTATAAGACGCAGCACTTGTCATATGACTTTCTCCATTTGTACGTAGTACCCCAGTAATTGGTTTTAATTGAAAGACCCACAGCAGTGGTATGATTTAACTTTTTGGGCCCGTTGACTCATTCAAAGGTGCACTCCTTCAGGGCAGTGCTATAGATATATTTATCTCTTTCCAAATAATTGTCATTTAATTACTATGCAAGTTGTAGCACCACTGGGCTTGCACAACTTTGTTGTATGGTACTCATTTCGCTGCATAAATAGAATTGTGTGGGTTAGAAAAAGTAGAATCTGTCAGTGAGCACTTTATGATGGGACTATAGTTGTATTGCTGCTTTTCACACGTGTGATCACCAGTGCCATGCGTGCTTGCTAAAACTATGGGACATTTTTTTAGAACAAAAGAGTTAGGACACCGACATGGCTGCCATTTTTATTGTTCTGTGACACCAACATGGCCGCTGTGACGTCATGTGAAAACCACCAATTCAGTAAAGAAAACTTGTAAAGAACACATTTCAGTCCAAACAGGAGTGAGGATCATGGCAATTCCAGAGATGTATCTCCATGGATATTCCACAGGTGACAGGTACTCAATTTTCCGTGGAAATTCCAAAAAAATCCAGGAGTCACAAATGGCTTTACTACCCCCTGCCTAAATGCAGCTTACCAATGAATAGAAAAACTAGCATACTAGAGGCTTATTATGTAGGCGTTCAAGGGTGCTTTCCCAAAGTAATTTGATTGGTTAATTCAGTTTAGTTTCAAAACGTACTTTTTCACTTCCTGTATGTAATCTGGTTCAGATGGTTTACATATATTTGTCAAAGCTGATTTCTTGCAGTATGATGATATTCTCATATTGCCGGAAAGCTGTTTTAGTTATAGCATCAAGCAAAAATTAACAATACGTAGTTCCAACCGAATCCTCGTGGGCGCGAGTTAACGCCCAGCGGGCGTTTTGTTGTTTGTTAAAATGCGAGGGTTGATTCTGCTTATACCAATTTATCGGTAACCATCGTTGACGTTTTCTGATTTACCGGTAATTATCCAGACCAGAATCTCTGAAAACAAAACATTGTTTATCAAGTATTTTTTTGCTTGGTAACTCAGTACTGAGTTCACCAATGTCCTGTTAGCTATCACAGTGAAAAAAATATTTTTTCACTCTGTCAAAAACCGTTAGCAGTATTTTAGTCACAAGGCATTTTATGCAACTATTTTCTACTTATCAATAACCTGGAAAAAGAAAAAAAGAACTGAAATATTGCTGATGATTTACGATAAATTGCTATAAATAAAAGACTTTAAAACTTAAATTTATTGCTTACGTGAAGAGTTGAGACTTTAACCTTAGCTATCCCAAATTGTTCCTGTACACATTAATAAACTCATCTCATAGGCACAAGGAGTAAATAATGGCGTTCCTAACGAGGAGTCCATTTACCACAGATACAAAATAGTTTAAACGTGCGCTAAACCAAGACATTGGTACTTTGGCTTTCAATGTTCGTCAGCACACAGTCTGACTTCAGTGGCGTCGTCAGGATTTTCTGGCTAGGGGGTGCTGGCTAAACGACAATTTCTCTGGGGGGCACACCAAAATTTGCGGTAAATGGGTGGGGAACAAAATTGTAGTAACATTGTATTTCAGAGATCGCTTAGGCTACGACATTAAGATTTTTACAGTTTTTGTTCCCCAATAATTCACAATTCACGTAAGAGAATAACTATGAGCCACTTATAGTTGCTCAATATCAAGTGCCGAGTTCTAAGGTCCTTTTTGCAAAATTCAATTGGGGGGCACCGGGGGGAAACAAATTTTTGGGGGGCATGTGCTCCCCACCCCACACCTTAGCGACGCCACTGCCTGACTTCATGTTGTTCGTAGTCTCCACTGGACTCTGACACCCTCCATTTCATAGGACATGACATGATTTCTCTATCTACTCGTGATCTTTCTAAAGAAAATGTAAACGATCAGCTTATTTTATTTTTACAACATCTGACACACATATTCAATCTCCATCCTCTCCCAAAATTCTACACTTTACACTCTATCAGTGATAGCCCAGCCACCACACATGCATTAAATCATTCCCATCTGGCCACTTCACTCTTACGTTCTTCTTAATCTCCAACCATGACATGTAGACTTTTCTATTGACCATTTCATAAACTCATTCCTCTCTCCCTATGACTGTCCTTCTGTTATCTTCTCTCTGAAAAACATACTTGACCTATGAACTCTGACATGGGCCTACCAGCGCACTCATCTTTTATCTTCCCAATGACCTTTTTTTTCAGTAAAAAAGTACGGGGATTTGGGATCGTAGTCGAACAGCTCCCTGTCTTTCCACATATCTTCGTACACATTTTAGAGATACTAAGTCTAATCGTAATTTGGAAGAGATCGTGCAACTTGCACTTTTGTATTTTTGTATCAGTTCCGAAAAATATATTTTTAATAAGTATGTCCTCATTTACACGTTTCCTTTGAGTTTTGTATCTCTTAGTTTGTATCACACCATAACACGGCTTAAACAGGATGTGAATACAATTTTCGATAGTTACATGGTGCTAACCGGCTAAGCTTAGCTTGTTTTTCATAGCCAGAAATAAACGTCATCTGGCTCAACTAAAGATGTGCGCATGCGAGACCAAATAAACAAGAAATATGATCCTTCTGGCTTTCGTGCAGACATGACTAACAAATGTTGCGAATGGAACTTTTGTGGAAAAGTTAATTTTATCGTAAGCAAAATCGAGAGTAAGAACTATACTGTCTTAACATTATTGTTTGAAATCCGGAGGTATACTGACTACAACGAATGTCGTTTTAATAAGATATCAAATACCTGAGAAAGAGACAGGCTACGCGTACGGTGCGTCAAACTGTCCTTCGAAGCCAGGACGAGGCATTCCTGGGCTGTTTGAACGACACATTTCTAATATAGCATAATTATGCAATAATATTGTATTAAATCATTATATACCATATATTTATTTATAAAATGATTAAATTGCGCTATGATTTCCATACATTTAGTTATACGTTTTAGAGTTATGGTAATTTTGAAACTGAAAACAAAAGAATCGAAAAGCTCCTAATAAAGTTAGCACAGCTTTAAGAAGCAAAATGAACTGTTACTGAAAATATGTTGTAGAAGCCGGTCCATTGACTCGATATCAAAATGGGTACATTTATTATGTAATTACCTTGTTTGTACGATGTATAATGATTTATCTGAAGGAGTCAATTATGACATTTGAAATAGTGTACAAGTGTTATTCCACAATTTAGCTATGCGCAACTGGCACAAATAACGTCACACCAACTAATTTACCACGATTTCTCATTTTCATTCTTTGTTAAAGCCGTGAACTTGAAACATGCATTTAAAAATGTGAACAGAGAAAATATTTGAAATGTTTTGCGTTTCAGGTGACCTTAAACGACGTTGAACATCTACCTTTGCCACCGCCCATCTCTGACTCGTATAACCCACTGATATAACCCTAATTGTCCCACCTCTTACCCAGGTTTTGGATATTGGCAATAAAATTATAGTCTTAATTATTAGGGAAAGATCAATGAAAATGGTATATGATAGCTATTTACAGTTTCTTCTTGTTTAGCTCTTGAGATATTTTTATCAGAAGTAGCAAGTTGTCCGGCATCTTGAATACTCACGAATATGCAGAAGTGTCACAACAGGGTAACGCAATATTTTTATTTTTGGAAGACATCCCAAGATGAATAAAACTTAAAAAAGAGCACGTATGTTTATCTCTATAATAGCACGTATTTAGAACAATGTTTTCATGACAGTGAGCCTGAGGGTACACCGAATTGAAATGCCCCCCTCTGCCTTTCGGTAGTTACCCCACTATTGAAAATGACAGTTTAAGTGGTGACAAAATTGAAGCCTTCGTTTACTTAATGTTGAGCAATTCAGCACTGAAAGGACGCAAAACTGCTTATCCTTTCAACCTCTAGCAAGTCCTTTATTACTTGACTCAAGCCGAGACGAAATCTTTATGTCAAAGCTTATATAGAATTTCAAAAACGAGTTCGAGTATTTGACCACGGTACAAATCGTGAGAAAGCAGTGAATGTCAAGCGGCACCACACCGAGAGATTCATTGCTTTCGAGCGTTTTTTTGCCAAGGTCAAACACGCAAGACAAGCCTTTGAAATTGTTTCTCAGGTAAAAAGCAATCAACAAATGAGCCACCACTGAAAAAACTCAGTAAGACCTACCTAATATGAACGATTTTGGAGATTGGCTTACCAGAACAAAAGTTATCATTAATTGTCTTTGATTCGTTTTTTTGAAAATCAATTTCTATAGTTTTATTGTTATTCATTGTTGTAATCAACCAACCACAAAGCGTGTTCATATAGGTAGGTGACGACCCAAAAAATTAAATTGGAATTAAATTGGAATCAAAATTTATAATGGGCCGCAGGAATTAAGTGCTCTAGCCACTGAGCAACGGCCTCCGTAGCTCAGTGGCTAGAGCACTGCACTGGAATTGCAGGTTCGATTCCAGCCGGAAGGCCCTAGTTTTGCATTTTTCGCAACAAGTCCCGGTCTGGTCTTATAATATTCTACATTCGTATTGGCAGTAGTGTTTTAGGCAACAAACCCTTATACCCGACTATACGCGGGTTGCCTGCATTGCACCACCGTACAACAGTCTCCTAAGCAACCTGCCCTCTTGCACCCATTTGAACAACCCCATGACTACAATCTTGAGATGATGAGACGGCTCATAACCAATAAACTTTTTACCATTTTAAATGACAATAAGTGGATGAGTTTTCATCTCAAAAATCGTCACTACCCATAATTATATGTACAATGTAGTCTTGGCTCTTCCATTTTTCAAAAGAACAGCGTCACAGCTAAACTACAACACTGACCATGATGAAAATCGTTTCTTTTGTTGTCTATGTTTTTTTTGTTATCCTAGATTTGTTATAGTCACGTAATCATTTAAATACAAGGGCGCAAATCCTTGGAAAAAGGAGGGTCCCACTTTTCCAGCCAAGAGGAACGAATATGGTGCAAAATAACGTTAGCCCAAGGAAGTGGAGTCGTAGATTTGCGTCCGGATAACTTCGAAAATGAGTGAGCGTTTTTTTTTGTTATTTATTAATCGTTATATTTCCATAATTTTTATTCAATTTCTATTTAAAGTGATGACGTCATGTTTTTATGTAAGTATAAATAAAAAGTATGATGAAATAGCGCAGAAAACGTACACTTTCAAGAGATACACAGATAGATTTATACTGCAGTTTTGCGTTTCGCGTGCATTTATTTATGTACTTCTTCTGTGAATAATAAAAATGCTAAGCAAATAAAGTTTTTTGTAAATTTTAAAAAATGTAAAAATTTAAAGCGGTTGCTTTCGAGGCATGCGACCGGTAGAAGCAAATCTACGATTCCACTTCCCCTGGCATTAGAAAAACTAGGAAATTACACCCTAAACCATCCAGTCAACACACCCCACACACACTTTTCAAAACAGATTTGCGCTGTTGTTAAAATTCTAGCTGTGCTACCTTTAAATTACCACAACTCTGTCGACCGGTTAGAGGCAATTAAAAAGTGGTTACTTAGCAATTGTGTTACGTTAGCAATTGTATGCAGCCATGAAACACTGACTCAATAAATCAACGAACACATCCAACACCACCTAAAGGTGGTAGGATGAATGTGAAATTGTTGTTAGCGTTAACCATAGTCAATGGGAGACTGTCTAATTGGCGCAAGTCGCGGGTAAAAAGCGCGGCGCGGTAATTTTCTCAGCAACTTTTCCTGATATTCATAGTGTTGAATGATTCGACAACGAATGTTTTCTCTCTTCTACGCCACATGACAACGAGCTCAGTTTAATCAATCCACATTAAAAATTGCAATCGTCGAGTTTTCACCAGATAAAAGCACAGACAGCCTAAGAGTATTTTTGTATTAATTATACTTGTATTAATCAATTAATTACTTCATTAATCAATAAATCATCATTAATAAAAAGCAAATAAATGGTAGATAATGTTGTTTATGTCAACATTTTATAAGGTATGCTGATGCCAAACACATTGGTTCAATAAGATATACGGAGACTAGTAGAGGACGCGACGTATATGTTGACTGTCGGTTAATTTTAATTCTTAGGGCCAAACCTCATTTAATTATCCATGGTGAATACCGTTATTTTTTGGAAGAGAGTGGTTTGAGCTGCCGTCATGCAAAATCCGAAAAACTTGAACACCCGCGGTTGACCATAAATGACAAGGAAAAGGGATTGAGGATGTAGACAGCGAAAATATTGTGACAAACAAAGTATTGTCTTAACAATGTAAACTGTTTTTAAAACTAGATTCATTTAAAATAGACGACAAATTTTTTAAGAGCATACATGTTTCGACTTAACGTTAAGCCATCTTCAGTGCAAGTGGA
>JAOBAZ010003350.1:0-21439 GCA_026546875.1 Pteroeides caledonicum | reverse complement strand
AGACATTAATATATAGACAGACAGACATTAGTAGATAGACATTAATAGATAGAGAGACAGACAGACATTCTTAGATACAGAAACAAACATGCAACCCCTGTATCAGGTATTTATATGTACATGATGATTATTTATATGAAGATGTAAATGAGGTTGTCATAACAACTAGCGTTTAACAAAGAACAACAACCTGCCACGTAAGTTAAAACAACATCCTGAAACGATATTTTCACGAGAACGAAAGATGGATTTCGTATCGACAACCAAGCCGTGCCTTCGTTTTGCCGCGCGATCGTTTTAACTTCTGACGCAAACGTTCCGATAAAAATCTCTCAAGATGTAAACTCATTTTGTTCAAAAATCCTTTACGGTTTAATGACTTTGTGATCTTTGATTGGAATATATTTAATGATATACGTACGTTATTTTTCTAAATACAAAACGTCTTTTTCTTGTCTCACAACTCGCAATTGTAACTAACGACATCCATTTTTATCCAAATTCAAAGGGGTTTTTTTAAGAATATACCACAAATCCGTAGCGGATTGGCTTTTACTGGATGCCAAATATGCGCAGTTTTACCAACTTCAAAGCTTGCGACTGGCCCTTTTGTCTATTTTTGTTCTGTGTTGTGAACAGGGATTTTAAGTTTGATCAGTTTTGTGTCTCAACGGTAACTTTAAAGCACAAGTCGTTATTTACTAGACCAAATCAGCCTTGTATGCAAATTACCCATTTCGATGTTTACACATACTTTTGAGAGATTATTTTGTAATTGCGGGAACCTCTGAATATTTTTGTAAAATATAAAACAATAGTAACACCGAATAACGCGATTATTTTTATTACTCTACGTTTCGACTACTTAAAAGTTATGATGATGACTTGTAAGTAGTCGAAACGTATAGAGTAATAAAAATGATCTCGTTATTCGGTGTTACTATTGTTTTAGTTTGTATCATTATTGTAATTGGAATACATTGTTTTGTGCCTTTATTATTTATATCATGGTGTTCACAATAAACCATCTCTTAGAAGTATGTCCAAACATTGAAATGGGTAATTTGCATATAAGTCTGATTTGGTCTATTGTAGTGACTTTTAAATACTTTAGTTTTAGTACGCTAACTTGTCAACCTGATTAAGAAAACGAGCAGAAGTGTTTCATCAAATTTAGGTATTTTATATCTGACAAAAAACGTGCAGCGACTGGTTTAAGTTACTTAAAAACCCATCGGAATGTAATTTTAAAATTCAGTATCTAGGCAAAAAAAAATTAAAGTTTATCTAGGTTAGATTTAAAACCTCCACGGTAATGATTTCTTTTGTGAATTATCAATGAGTTTTTATCGAGACGTTTTAACCATAATGTTATTCTAATTTGGTTCTCCTTTTTTTAAGAGAGACTGTACCGAGGTGATCTAAGATCAGCAAAAGAACTGGGACTAGCAAGTTAGCAACAAAATAGAAATCCAATTTCGTATCTTTAATCACTTGTCACGCCGTGATTTTTTATGAAACTGTTTAAAATTTTGTGTCCGTGTTTTACACGGAGATGTGAATACTGGGAATCCAGAGAAATATTTGGGATGGAAATCTAGTAAATTAAGGAGATATTAAGAAATTTTCAACGAGAAATAGATTTCTATTTGATAACTAGTCCCAGGCACTTTCCGAGTTTTGAGATTGCCCGGAATCAGTGAGCGCGATTTATCTAACTGGAGGGAGATCTCGCGGACTTTCGCAGTTCCGGAAACTGACGCCAATTTTTATAATTGTAGTACGTCATCTCCAGTCTTTTAGCTCGGTCTTTTGCACACTTTGCCACGTGCGAGACCGAGCAAAGGGAATGGAAATGACGCGTTACAATTATAAAATTGGCGTCACTCAGCAATCCAAAGATCTTCCTCCAGTTATATAAAGTACGTATCGAGCTCACTGCCGGAATACGGCGTGTGCACATCGTACATTATTGCCCATTGGTCTCCTAATATTTCATATACTAGGTCACGTGTCTTGTGATTATTATTTATCATGGTTTGTCTGACAGTTTATAGTTCAGCGGTGCCTAACTTTACCGTCAGGCGGATGTACGAAAGTACGAAGGAAGAATTAGAAAAAATAGAACTGCTTCGAGAGGTAATAATTGTAAAACTACTTTAATGAGACGAAGTGATCAGTCTTTGAAATGATAGTTTTGAAGGAAACATTAAAAATATGCTCGCTGGTGTACAGCTGTTGTGGCTATTGGTGATTTTGTAAAAAAAATTAAGTGTATTTGTAAAAAAAATTGTTGATTTTGTAGGCAATTGAAAGTCGACTTAAAGTTCGTTTACCAGATGATATGTCTGCGTGTCTTGCAGATGGCACTGTACTTTGTCATCTTATTAACTTTCTCAAGAAAGGAACCATTCCATCAATATTCGTCCCAACTCCTAATATGGTATGTCTTCTCTTCAAATGCGTCACTAGCATCAAAACCTTTAAAGTATATACCCTTGGACATATCACGTCAACCATTATGTCAGCCATTATGTCAGCCATTATTCTAACTAGTAAACTACATATAATATAGACCACTTTCATAATGGCTACCAATTAAAATATTCTTTTGTGTGCTTTTAAATTTGCGTGGTTTACTCGTTTCGAAGTAGAAATAATTTTGAACTACCAACGTGAAAACGGCGCAGCTAACAAGATAAATTTAGAAGCACGCAATGACTGGTTTACAGGAGAACACGTTGCACTGCTGAATTCCTCCTTCATTCTTCTCTCGTATGGGTTAGAAAAGTTTTAGTTATCTCAATTGATGACTAACCTCTTTTAATTAGCCAAGAATATGTACAATTTAATTTATTTAATTTATACCCGCCCTTTATAAAGTATCCTAGTTTTCGACAATAGTTAGAAACTTATGAACTCTCTCATCTTAATATGGAAAAGGAATAGGGAAAGTTTGGGTGTGGTCGTTGTTGCAAAAATGGATGTAAACCAAATATTTTTTGCACATTTCACTGTTTTTAAATATCATTTTACCAAGATACATGTCCTTTTTTAGAAAACAAAGATCAGCACCAAACGCCGCAAAATCTATTACCTAACAATTTCTAAGGCGGTTATGTTTGGCGGCTTCCTATAATCTTTTAAACCATGTTGGAATTAATGATGCTGACGTTGACCGGGTTACGTATCGGCTAGATTGGCTTGTCTAGTACGATCTGTTGCTGATAACAATCGGTACGGTCAATTCCCAACCCGGTACAGTCCACTGCCTACATATGATTCATTGCCCAGCCATTGCGGTCCATTGCCTAGCCGCTACGGTCCTTTGGCTATCTGTACGTTTTACAACGTGTCAACAATATTCGTGTAAAAAATGTTGAATAGACCACTTTCATAATGGCCAATACTCTAAATATTCTTTTATATGCATTAATAAGCCCTGTTGGCCTCGTTTATATGTCTACAATTCAAACAAATCTTTGCTTTATATCGAGGGCAACCAGGCTTATTAAGATGTTACATAAAGACGTATTTAAAATGTTAGCCATTATGAAAGTGGTTTATGTTGTTGGTAACTGTGAACAATATGGGCAACACAACATTGTTCAATCCTGTTCATATCAATATTGGACAAGCTGATCGTTTTTAGCCGTGTGCCTGCAGTCCTATATGTATAACACTTTTGTCCTTAATCTCCCTGTACCTTCCATTTGGGGAGCATTCCAAGTAAACATCGCTACATTTTTGCCAAAACGTTAAACTGAAACGTTATTCTTATGTAAAGTCCGTGAAAAAATAGTATAACCATGCAACAAGTATACGTAAAAATCACGTTTTCTAATCTAAATATTTTCTCATGTTGTTTAGCCAAAACTTACAATGAATAAATGTTTAAAGAATGTAGACCACTTTTTAACAGGCTGCGTAAAACTAGGAGTTGATCAGGTAATTGTTTCATTATTGCTTTAGATCCTTTCCGACCTAATACAAAACCAAGTCATTTTTTCGTACTTTACATACTTAAATTAGGTGTATGATTTTACCATGATGTAAACGTTCAGATGTGTAAATAGTGTAAAGTAATGGAAATTATATAACTTTATTCCGAAAGAGGTCGAAATGTAGTATATAAAACAGACCAAGTATTTCTCCGAAATATCCTAACGTGAGAAAACAACGTATTGTTTCTGTTCCTTTTAACCTTTTCTAGCCCAGACTTTCCACATTTACAAGTAAAATAGTCTGACGTTAGACAGAATAAAATACTAAAGGTGGCCAACGGGCTATAAAGGTTAAGTGTTTGCCTATTCTGGTGAAACACTTGATAGATTTGCCTATGTCATTTCGAAACGATGCGAGACGTTAAACAATATTAATGTTCACTTTACGTAAACTTGCCTCCGTATTGGTCGTTTTGCACCACGTGACGGCATTTTAGTAAACAATGCACAGCCGTGCTTATAACTGTTTTTATTACTCAAATTGAATATTAACCCTGTAAAATCCGGCGTGACACTTGCGAGGTGGAAACTACTTGGGTTTTCCAGGGTTAATCTCCTAACCTTGTTTAACCCTGTAAGATCTGCTTTGACACTTGCGTATTTTACTCGTCAAGGTGGAAACTACTTGGTAGTGATTGACCGATAATCGGCATCGGAATCGGGTCGATTATTGCGTTATCGGTAGACAATCGGAATCGGAAAAAGTTGCCGTATTTTCCGATTGCCTGAGCTGATTGTTTATTATACGAAAGAAAAAAAAATACAATGGGCTGAAGTTATATATTATTGTAAAGTAATTAAGAAAAGCGACTGACCATTAACCATAACGTGAAACGAGAGCGCTTTGCGTTTGAAAAATTGAAAATCTATTGGGTTTGAACTTTGAAACGCAAACACGTAGTGCGTGTCGGTGACTCGGAGTCGGAACATGCCAGAAAAAAAACAACCAATCCAGTCTTTCTGTATTTACATGTACTTATTAAATGGTTAATTTTCAACTTTTAACATGTGTAACTGTAATATATGAACTACGACATATCAACATTTATCGTTTTATTAAATAACAACTACCATCAAAAACGGTAAACTGTATGAATAATACTGTCACTGATTCACGGGTTTTATACTATATAACTACAAGCGGGTGTTGATGCGCTCGTTCATTCACAAATAACATATAACGACTAATGTAACGTTTACGTCTAATACTTAAATCCTAACTGTGACAAATTTCCTCTTACAACAAGCAACATTTCAGCCTTTTCTGGGTTAAGCCTGTTTCGTTTTTCGTCATACAAATCACCGGCTTCACTAAATAACCGTTCACTAGGGGCACTTGAGGGAGACGCACATAGATAACTTTTTGACAAATTTAACTAAACGAGGGAGCCTTCCTGCATTATTTTTCCACCAAATTAACGGGTCACTATCACGTTGCAAAAGAGGTTCAGAAAGAAACAACTCTATTTCTTCTAACAAGTTCTTTTCATCTGCTGCTGTAACTCTAGTGGTGACATGACGTCATCGAACACAAAATTTCGCATTGGAGTGGCTTTTTCCTGCCGCCGCCACGCAATCGGATCGGCCCGATTGTGATCCTAGCGCAATCGGTTTTTCCGATTGTTACACAATCGGTCAATCACTACTACTTTGGTCTTCCAGGGTTAATACCTTTAAAAAACTTATTAATACCTTTAAATACCATTAAATACCATTACAACGCATTAAAACCTCACGGTAACTGTTTCCGTGTTTGCACAGGCTTATGCAAACCGAGGAGAAGTTTGGGAGAACTCGAGAGCAGAGCAGATCAGATCAATTAAAAACGAATGTGTTAATTTTTGTGTTGACATGTATTGATTTAATGGTAAATTCTCCTTACAATGTGGCAACGTAAGCCAGTCTAATGCAAACACAACTATTGACCAATCAGAGCATGCGTTATATTAGTGTTATTTTATAAATAGATATGGCACACACCTGAGTCCCAATATCTCCTTTGTTTATTTTAGGATAAACTTTGTAGTGCTGCTGATATTGTTCAAGAAAAGAATCCTGGAAATGTGTGGATTGCAGTGGAGGCATTACTAAAAGCAGCTCGTTAAAAGCATATTATATTTCTCAAAAAGAATAAACTTTATAATGAAAACATTTCAGTATCCAATAAAGTTTTTGAAATCGTAACTCTTTAACTGTAAACGAAATATTTTGTAGCTAATCTTCCACTGCTTGTTTGATAACTCTTATTTCAATCAGTTTACGTGGCAGTTTGTGGAAGACACTGCATGCAAATCAAATAATGTGGAATTTATGGTCATATGTATATTATTGTAATAACATTTTAGAAACTGATTTCTGTAATAAAATAAATCCATTTTAACATTCATAAAAAAAATAGTTGATAGTGGGAACGCCACAACACGAATGGTTCTCCTAAATTCGATACGGGTACAAAGCGTCTGCAAAAACCAGTTTACTGCCGATAGTTCAAATACGAGACGGAAGATTTCACTGGGATTTGGACGTCCGAGTGCTTTTCACTGCACGAGGGCTTTGGTATTCCGGGAACGTCCGACGACGAGTGTTTGAACCAGTCATGCGATTCCGAGATGGAACTGGGAGATATCTTTTGAATTTGGAGAAAAGATATGCTAAATTGACCATTGTTTGGCATAAACATAACCAAACATAGATAACGAGTTTTATTGGATTTTAATCGAGTTTTCTAACCATGTACTTCAGTAACTATGATCTAATGGGTGAATTATTAAGTCCCATTATTCCTATTGGTTGTTAGGACAAGACGACAATAACCTTGCGATGGGTACTCAAACTGGCATAAACCTGTAAAACAACAGATGGAGGTCCTTTGAATTTTAGTTAACCCTTTAAAGCCTACCGCACACTGGAGCTACGTTCTTAGCTGATTGTCATTTTGGAGTATGAAATCAAGCCGAACAACCACTCCTAAGCGCTTATCGACATATGATTGGTTGAGCATGCGATTCTAGTTCGATTTCATACTCCAAAATGACAATCAGCTAAGCAGATAGCTCCAGTGTGCGGCAGGCTTAAATACCCAGTGTCTGGTATATCGGACACTAAGAAGAAAAGCATAAATGATAAAACAAAAGAAAAACCATTTGGGGCTTCCTTTAAGCAACCCTGGTAAAAATGCAATTCCGCTACTTCGATCAGTTGCAATTTTTTCAGTCAGACGTGAGTGACTTTGTTCTGAATGTATATGGAAACATGTCCAAGCATACAGTGTATAGGACAAAGATGAAACTATGATTAAAGTTATGGAAAGAAAGTGAAACAAATTAAGAGTTCATCAGGGTTTTATTGAATTCAGAAAAAGACAATTATATCTTCTAAGCATCAGCTGCAGCCTTGGTTGCTCTAGTGTAAATAATTTGAGCATTATGCTTTGAGACTAGCTTGATCAAGCCTTTACTCTGTAATTCAGCACATGCTCTTCTTGCCAATGAACCACGGATCTTGAGACGCTCAGATACAACAGCAGGTGTGATCAATTTGTAGCTCGGTACTTCTTTATAAAGTTTGTCATATGTAGCTTTGTCAAAGAGAACCAAATTGTTCAATTTATCACGAACTTTTCCTTTAGACCACTTCTGCAATTTTGAAGAGAACACAGAGATGAACATGAGATACTGATATACTGCATGTTGTAATACAGGGTGTCCCAAAAAAAATACCTCCCGCCAAACTATGACGAATATTTTTCTAAGTTTTGCCGCAATTAATTTAACAAATTGTTATTACATGATGATAGACTAATATCATATATGTTTTGTCAGCAAATTTCAGATTGAAATATTAAAACACGCGCTTTTTACAGCAATCCAAAGAAATAAGACCAAAATTCTCGCTAGTCCAAGTTTCGCATAATTATTTAAAAACTTCAAATGGTAGACGAGTTCTGGAGATTCAATAGTCACACTCGGTCAAGACCACGAATGGTCACCCAGATCAACTGATCTTACCCCATTAGATTTTTTTTACCAACAACGTCAACGAGCTACGCCACCGGTTCACCAACGAGTTTGCTGCGAATCGACTAACACAAATGACTAGGCGGGCGATGAGAGACATGCGAGAAATGGCCAGAAAATGCGTGGAACTTCAAGGAGAACACGTACATGTAGAACAAAAAAATTAATGTGGTCGTTCAGGTTCGTAAAGAAGTTGTCTTCAGCATTGTAAATTAAATGTTAAATCCCCCAATGTTAGCATGTAACTTTTTTATTAAATAATTATGCAAAACCTGGACAAGCAAGAATTTTGGTCTGACATCTTTAAATCGCTTAAAAATCGTGCATTTTAACATTTCAATTTGAAACTTGTAGACAAAACATAGATATTATTCTTTCATCATTTCAACAAATTGCGGTAAAAAAAATATTCGTCATAGTTTGTGGGGGACATTTTTTGGGGGACACTCTGTACATGATGCGGTTTAACATTAACTTTTTTGATACTCAATCAATGGCAATACCAAGATACAGGGCAATGAAGAATACTAAAGAGAGTCAAATTTTGTGCTGTTTGCACTCTGGAACTGAATCATTCCTAGGGTCTTGCTTTATGGTAATGTGCTACTCTCCATTTTGGATCTTAGTAACACATTTTGAATTTAAGGGGGCAAGACACCCTAAAATGTTGAGTTACATGGTTGCAACACAAAATTTGTTGTCATTTACAAAGAATACAAGGGAACAAGAATATACTATGTATCAATTTAATGCTTAAAACATGCTCTAAAAGAATATCAACATTACAGATGACATCAACTGATATATCCATGGGAAAATAGTTAGAAAGTCCAACACAGCTATTTCAGGACTCACACTATGGAAAGTCATTATGCAGAGTAAGAAACTATACACTTGTATTTAATAATCTTCCTCCCACAGTAAGTTTGTATAACAGGGTACAAATTAATGAGAGCATTTAGGCCCCCCCTCAAAATATGAGAGTTTTATTGTAGTTTTGTTATGACATTGTGTTATTCTAATTTTCTATATGCTGTGTAGAAGTTCATAATGGGATCCAGACTAAAAGCCTAAATGTCTTACCATGATCCAGAACAAAAATGGTCTTTTTATCATAGGCACAGAAACTTACTGTAACAGTAAGAAATGAACCATTTGGTCAGAATCATTTGATCTGCAGGGCCATATTTATTGTGTTACTCAATACATGTGTGTACTACAGTACTGGTATATCACACCTGATCATTTGTGGCATGTAATCATTGAGTTGTTTTCTCTACTTGTTTGTGACATGAGCAGGCAATCACATGCTAACACATGCCCAAGCTTGATGAAGCGAGTGATTAACCATGCATGCCAAATTTGAATTTCTTCGACAATGGAGCGAAACAATAGCCTGAGAAAACAGTCACCTCTTTTTGCTAAGAAGCAGCTGTTTTCTCAGGCTATATGTATATATCGGTTTAATAATTATACTTTGTGATGGTTCTATTATGAATGTTATGCTCAGCTGGGCATTAATATTTATAATATGTAAACAATAACTTTCCAAAAGAAATTAAATTACTGAAAGGACACCGCAGTGGCTTTTGTTACTTGGCACTGGGTCAGCTTGTTACTTGACACACGTTTCTGTGCCCAGTATACTGAAGTCTCAAAAGGTAAGTAAGAAGTAAAGCTATTTTTTCAGAGGAAAAGCAAATTTTAAAGAAGGCAAACGTAGGGAAATGCAGCAAGGTTAATCTTTCAGCTTTCAAAAAGTGGGGAAAGGATGGCGTTATTGGATAGCCTGTTGGGCACCTTTGGTATTTTACTCTGTCTAACGCCAGACGATTTTACTTGTCAATGTGGAAAGTCTGGGCTATATTAAGGGTTAACACAGATAATCGTGTGTTTTAACATAAACTTTGTTTGGTGTAAAGTGTGTGAGCGTAACAACGACATCTTCCTCCATCATCCCAACTGCAAAGAGCTAGTCAAGAAATCAGTCCTGGCTTCCGTTGACGTTTGATCATGATACTCATGAGTATTTCAGAATCAAACTTGTCTGTCAAATGTACATTCAGCACAATAATAAAGATTTTGACTCACAAGCGACTGTCTATGTGCCATGAAACCATCAACGAATCACTTATTATTTACGGCAACAACGGTTCGTGGAGCACAGAAGAAAGGTCCAAGATTATCTTGAACCATGCTGTCAAGATCTATTTCATGAGTAAAAAGCGTAGTATCTGATCGTACCAATCAGCAAAAAGACAGAAAGTGGATGAAGTAGGCATTGATACATTTGTAGCCACTGAAGAACTGTCACAGATTTCTTGCAATGAAAGCGTCTCCGATGAGAGCTATAAGTGTGAAAGCTCTGTCTCTGATGACAATTTTTCAGATGATTAGATGGACAGTGTAGTTTAAGACGTCACAAACTCGAACTGATTGCATCTTTATATTATAACTTTAACATTTTAGATTCAAAACAATATTAAACAAGTATGCTTCATATTATAGCACATTAATTTCTAAAAAAATGTAAATAAATTGGATTTAATTCTGAATCGTTGCCCAAATTTTTAGCACTTCCACAAAAGGTGTTCAGGCTCACATTATGATACTTTTTAAGTCAATTTCAATATCGTGCACGCAGTGTACATTGCCAGTGTGATCAACCGCATGTGTGCCCCTTACGGTAAGGCCTGCAGGCCAATGACATTTCGGACTTCTAGGTGCAATTGAGATGCCATTGCCAGGTGGAAATCATAGTTTTGTAATGAAAATGATTGCCCAGCAAATGTAATAAAACCATATTCAAATACCAATAAATTATAATAGAAAAGTTGGGACATATTAATTAAAACCTAATGTCTCAAAGTTGAGACATTAAGTTTTTATAATAGACAAGTGTCTTTTACAGTATTACTATTCAAACATTTATTTTAAAGAAGGATCAACTACAGTCTATATAACTCCATATAATCAAATGATGATACATGCCTTCTTTTTGGCTTTACCACCTGATCCAGATGGTTTATCCTTCTTTGGTTTGGATGAAGATTTTGGATCGGGCTTTTTAGGAGGCTTGAAAAAATAAGAAAATGTGAATTTAAATTCATAAAAGCTCTAAGAATTCCAGATAAAAATTTCAAATTAAAATTTTTAAATAACTAGGCATAATGTAATATTTAACAATTATTGGACAAGGTGAAGCATATGTATATCAACAAAATAACAATTCATGATTTGCAAATTAAATTGCAAATTTCACTATCGGAATTTTAGAAAAATTCATGAACCAACGTTTATGATAATTAAATAGCTGTGGCTAAATTATCCTTTAATGAGAGATATACTTGTGGTCATGTATTATATGGAGCCCAAAATTCCAAAATGCTTGTTGTTTCAAGCTTCAGAAATCGCCGTTGGCCATTGCTATCCTTTCATAAAAGCCACATTAGCAAGTAATATTATTCAACTTCATTCCCAGGCTTTCTCCCTGAGACTCCTGATTCCATTATCTCTGTAGTCGTTTTCATGAATAAAACATGCTGAAGAATGCCAAAAATTAAAGTGGTTAAGAAGTGGGAAAACGATTTAGTGTTTTAACCTACAGCATGTATTCAAGTGAACCTGTTTTCTGAATTGAAAGCGCTAATTGAGCATATGATTAGGTTGAAAAATCATGAACCATTTTCTCAGATTGAATTCAAACCCTGTATCCATTTTATTTTACTTTTTAATTTACAAACATATAACTGCACAGCACAAATACTACTCTAAGCATGCACATTTGTTGAAGATATTGCCCAGCTACAAATAATTCCTTTGAACATGGGCAATCCCTTCAAATGTTTTAGACTGCAAGTTGCATTTCTAGTTACAATATATTTATGTATAAATGAAAGAAAAAACCAAGCTTGATAAGTGAATGATAAATCAATTATTGGATTCTGTTCTCTCAAAATCTTGTGATTTGTTAATGGCTTGCAGATTAAATTATTTGCTAAAGGCAGAGGCACTTGCCACGTACAAATCATGATATTTTGCCCAACTCATGTAATAACTGATAATTTTTTTCATTAATATACAGCACTTGAATGGTATATAATTTAAGGATATACGGTTTCTCGTACTTCACAAACTTAAAGCCCTCAAAGGTTATGATCGGAGACTTTAACCAAATCTATCATGGCTATGCATGCCCGCAGCTAAAAATATATTTACACTCAGTACTCACTGACTGTGGTGTCGTCTATTTAACAATTGGACAATGAGTCCAAGTTGTCTGTGAGCAGATCGTCAATAAAGGTGCAGCCCAAGCTGACTATCACTCATAGACAACAAGGACAAGTTGTCTATAAGCAAATTGTCAACAAGGGAGCAGCCCAAGTTGACTATCGCTGATAGACAACAAGGACAAGTTGTCTAATTGTTTTAGTATACATCCAGTTCCACGCTAGAAAAAAATACAGTTTGTCTTATGTAAATGAAAATGTTGGTTTTTTCGACCGCGATTGGCTCTGGTTTGTTGGCATTTTTACCCAAACGTTGTGTAACACCGAACAAACAACGGTTGAGTAACCAATCAGAACGCAGGATTTGCAATAGACAAATACCTGAATGTATACTAATAGTAATACTAATAGTTATAGTGTTAGGGGAACAAAAATACTGAGCCATGAACATTCAAAGTCTGTTTATTTGGAAGATGATACGGAGATGTACAGCTACGTTAAAATGTTTCTTATAACGTTCTTTAAAAATGTATTACAAAAAACGTTCGATACATGTAGTCCCTCACATAGTGACATGGTTGATGGTGATGGTATCCGTATTACAAAGGCTTTGAGCGATTTCAAACCCAATCATTTTATTAAGTTATTCACATATTACTAAGTCAGTAAGAGTTACACATAAGTGGGGATGATGTTTAAATCGAACGGACTATTTTTGATGAACAGATTACAGTAAAAAGAGTGTGTTACATAAGAGCACATGTAAAAAACCTCACCATTTTGCCAAATCTTCAGTAAAAGAGAATGGGCGAATGCGCATGCTCGAGGTTATCGATTCTTCTAGAGGGGGACTATTATTGGCCAATTTAAGTTGCACCCACTTAATAAACTTCATAAAATGATCCTCTGTGTCGCTCTCTCGACCATTACTGTCGCTTTGGTCCCTAATAGTCCAACTGATTCTCTGTGATTTTGGTTAAAAATTATAAAAAAAGTAATTAAAATTTCAGTTTGTTATACTACAGAAACAATTTTTGCAAAGGATATTAATTAAAGGATATTAAATACTGTTGATAAGAATTATAAGATGCCTGCTGTTAAGGTAAAGTGGATAAATATTGTTTTTATTTTACAAATTTTGTCGATAAACGTCATCTTGATACTGCCATATAAACATAAATGAATGGCTGAAATTACCACGCAGAGATGAAAGTTCCAAGAAATTTCGAATAAAATCGAGATATGTAAGGAATTTGTGAAATTATGAAGGAGAAATGTGCAAGATTTCTAAGAAATCATTAGACGTATAACATTTCTCTTTCAATTTCAGCTGGAATTGAAGCTGGAACCATTTTTCTAAACTTTATTTTTCTAAAATTTTTATGATTTATAGATCCTCTTGTTAATTGTCAAATTTGTATATTTGCATATTTAACAGTAATATTTGTTTTGTGAGTTGTTCTGTGTTTATTTACATACGATACGGTATTAACTCGTAAAAATTTTATAGATGAAATCATATAAAAGAATATATATTCCAGTTTTCTATAACATTTAAGTGTGGGCAAATTTATAAATTTCTTTTATTCTAAACTATATATGGGTAGTTTGTTTTCTCTATTACTTTTTCATTTACACATTAATTTTTAAAAAAATTGTTTCTATTTGATTCTGAGTCTGATGTTTGGCATCTTAGATTTCAGTTTTCAGTAGAATTTCTATCAAATTAAAGTGTAGAATATAAGAAAGATGTTAATTATCATCCAATAAAAATAACGCTCAATTATTCAAGCAAATAAAGAAGTTTCTCTAACATTGATTTCCAAAAATTTTGACTGTGTACTGCATCACAAATTACTACAGATTCCATATGGAATGTGCACTTTGTTTAATCAATAATTAATTGATTAAAAATTATAAACAAAAGAATCTGTTAATTTGTACTTTTATTTAAGTATAAAGTTATTCAATTTCAATAAACATAACCCATGTTATGTGACCACAATTTGCATTGCAGTTGTTATACTTGGTAAAAAAACTTACTAGATGGTTAATAAACATACAGTGTATAGTACTGTTCAGTACTTTACACAGTTACATGACTTAATATAGTGTAGTCAAATTTAACTTAACTGTTTCATTTCCAAATTCCTAGACCTTTCCCACTGACAAGTAAATTATCTTCTGGTATTAGAGTATATAAGTACTGAAAATATATATAAAGGCCTGACAGGTACCGGTACCCGGTATAGCCATTTTTTTTAAGTGCATATGACACAATTTTGTTTATTGCAGCATCAGAGTTATTTATGTGTAGTTCATCATGGTGCAAGTTATTTTAAAAAAAATGATGTTAAGTACACTATTTAAGCTGTTGAAGAGATGAATGTGAGGCTAAGAAGTGGTCAGTGACTGGGAAGGAATTTGCAACAAAATGATATCAAAATGATGACACTGGTTTTACAAATTTTACACAGAATCAATCTCAGTCAATAAACTGTGAATACATTTCATCAATTATATTAGGTTGTTATGACTTGACATCACTGATCAGATGTATTCCCAATCTATTGACTGAAATTGGCTTTACGTAAATTCAATGTTGTTATTTTGACGTCATTTTGTTGCAAATTCGTTCCCAGTCATTGAACACTTTTTAGCCTCACATCCATCTCTTCCACACCTTAACAATGCTCTTAAAGGGCAACTGTGGGCTGTGCATTACCTTCTTTCAAATGGAAGGCAGTTTGCATTGCTTTCAAAAAAACGCATTATTTTGACTCAGCTAACCACCAGAGTTCCACACTTTCAGATTGAATACAACATAATATACGATTAGACTAAAATAACAGGCTCAAAATTGCTGTGTGACGTCAAAGTTGTCAATCGATTCTCAGAATTTGATTATTTCGGGTCTCGGCGTGGCATTTGTACTGTACAGATACTGCAATAAACAAAATTGTGTCATATGCACTTTTAATTAATTTCAACTTTATAGAGTGAAGCATTGCCATTAGATGAGAAATTTGAAACTTACCATGACCCAGTTACTGGGATATCACAACCAATTTCAATGCTGGTATGTCTATAAAATTAAGTTATGATATACAAGTACCTGCTAGTTTTACTGGCAGGTACTTGTATGTCATATATCTAATTTATTGTACTGTAATACCATGGTTACCAGTATATTGATTATGAAGTACTAGTATATGAGCTATTTTAACCCATTGGCAGTGGAAGGTTTTCTTCTGACAAGTAAAATGGTCTGACATTAGACAAAGTAAACTCTGTTGAGTGACCAGTTACAGCTTCCATTGCCATCAATGGTGTAACAGTAGTCTTAGCATACTGGTACTCATTTCTTAATGGCCTAGCTTTAGAAATCTATTAACTGGCCGTGTTAATGGTCATTGTTGCTGTCAATGGGTTATGGAAGTCTTAGCATACCCATTGTTTAAACTATAGAAATAGCAGGAGGTTTTTTTGGCAAGTAAAATTGTCAAGCATTGGACAGAGTAAAATCTGTTACAGGTGAAAGTGATCAGTTCAGGGTTTCTGTCAACAGAGATTGCTGTAGTATGTACAGGTACAATATACAGTACCATATTATTAAGTATCTCTTACATTTTTATTTTTTTGTACAATACTGGCATTAATATGTACAGTCAATGCAGTACACATATCTCCTGTAACCTTTTTATACTGCCAAATAGCAGTATATTGTTGTCATCTTGTTAGCTGTTAGCTTGTAGCCAATCAGCGCATGGTATGGTCTGATGTTCCAATTTACTTCCGATAATCCATGAGAGCTGTCAATCTTTACCTCAGTCACTGATAATCTCTTGATATTAAGCTATATTTTTTTTCTGGCAAAAGGTATTTCTTATTCTCTTTAATTTGCTCATTGTCTTTAGTGCTTTCCTGGCATTTGTGTTTATGTAATCCATCCTGCAGTGCACAGGTTAAATCCTCTGTGTTCATGAGTATATATTTTTGATTACAGGATTCAAAATGGATTGAACAGGAAAGTGTTGAATTCATTAATTATGTTCCACCTCCTGTAAAAGTTAATTTGCTAACACAAACAGCTGAAACAGATGAGAATGAAATACTAACATGGGAAGAGCGAGCAAATTTTATTAATAATGATGTCAAGTGGCTATTGTGTCAATCTCACAGTCAGTTTTGGAATCAGGTACAGTGTATATAAAATTTTTTGGGAAGTTTTTTAATTTATAATCCCTATCATGGTACAGATTGGATCATTGTTAGCTACTAAATGAAAATGTTGGTTTTGTTGAGTGCAATTGGTTTCTGGTTTGATGACATTTTGTTTTCTATCATGAATAAACATGGTTGAGTAGCCAATCTGAATGCAGGATTTATAATAGACAATGACTGTGTGTATACTAGTACTGCTTACTGTATATTATGAAGAGATTTAATATCCTATTGTACATGCATGCAGCATGTACAATAGGATATTAATTACTGCCTATCAGATATTCATAGTACGGTATGTTATACTGAATACAATTAATTTTGTTAATCTAATCTTATAGGTTATCTTCAATAAGTCAATCAACTGTTGTCTTGATTCATTTTTGAAGTTATCACCAAGGTAGCAAAATTATTTATTATAAATCTTGCACTCTTGCAGATGCTGATGAGCCCAAAACACAAATTATTGACTAACACGCTGTATATACCTTTCATAGAAATTGTTTGCACACAAAATTTTCAAGCTGGAAACAGAATGTTATTTAACTGGCTGTCAGCATGAAAGATTTTTTAATAAACTGTCAACAGAAATGTTGCTTATTAGAGCAAAGCGTCATCTTTAAAGTTCCCGTACTGCCTTGGCGCGCAGCTGATTAACCCCACCCAGATCGTCATGTCCAACAAGCCACGTCAACGTGGGATACTACTTTTCTTCCACGTTATGAAGTCACAACGTGAACGAAAAAGTCTTATCTCACATTATAACGTCATGTCCATGACGACGACGGCGAAGGAGCCGGGATTGTAAAACAACATAACTGGCTTCCTTTAAGGGAAAGTTAATGTAATTTTGTCATTCTTTTAAATAAATAATAAAACAATTATTGAAATCCGTTTTCGCATAATATGAAGAATTATCAAGCCTATAGTAAGTTTATGATCCTAAGCCTAAGATAACGACAATACTCTACTTTGGCTGACTTGGTAACTCTTCAAATAACGCTTAACCTCATTCAATAATTGTTAAAAAATAATGAACACAGACAAAGAGATACATGTATATTGTAAAATGTTTTTTGAACGATTACATGAGTATTTCAATTTTAACTGCGCGCAATGGAAGATGCGCAGCTTTAAGGGTCAAGAATTGGTCAAATAAGTAACGTTTGTTTAAAAGTCTGATGGTTTATTAAAAGCCTTTCATAGTGATATAGTAGCAAGTTAAATAATATCCCATTTCAGCGTAACATTTTTGTGTACAATGCAATTTAGACGGAGAGATGCGCGCTAGAACTACAAATTCACTTTCGCAAATATTTTATCAAATATTTTAACTGCTTCGGCTTTACTACCCCAACGTTTTTTGTGGTGCTGGTTCGTCTTTTTGACAGCCTGAGTAAGAACAGTGGAATAACATACAAGCTTAAATTTGCAATGGCAACGTGCCTCAGCAAGCGTTACGGCCTGAGTTGTTGAAAGGTGGGTTAGGGATATCCCAAGGTTAAACTTTAACCCACTATTTTATTTTACTTCGTTAGAAACCACAGTTTTTGTTGAAAATTCGCATAATAACACTTGAACCACATCATAACAGTACTGTTAAAATTCAACAACGTTTCAACAAGCCAGGCTCCAATAATTTTGCTTGTCAATTTGTCAATAACCCTGGGTTAAACAGAAGCCTAAATGCATAAATATCGCTATTTTATATTAGGTTGTAAATATTTTAAACTTAGATTGTTGAAATTTAATCGATTGTGAATTGTAACTAGTATATATAAAATTTTGCCATTTGTAGTCCACTATTTTACTATTTTATACATTGTAAACACATTGTAATTTAGCCTATCTGCTATTAATATGTGAAATAAATTTACTTTTTACCAAACAAGCGACCCCCGGACTCTATTGGAATATTAGGTTACTTCTAAGCAGTATACTGTATCTTATGAATATGAAGACAGAAAGTTTTCCAGTTTTGTGTTTTGAGTGACCTACTGACTCCTAAAAGAGAACTTTGACCCATACATATAATTACAACAGGATGCACCCGTATATAATACATTTTAAATAGACGACAATATATTGGGCTATAATTATATTAAGCTATAATAAGGCATTATAGGGAGTTTGAGAAGTCAGTTCAAACACTCGACGTCGGACCTCGAGTGTTTAAACTGACTTCTGTACGGACAAGATTCCAAAGCCCGGCTCGTGCCTTTGAAAAGGCTCGCCTGCAGCTCGCCTTTACAAAAGCACTTGGACTTTGACATTCCGGTAAAGTCCTCTGTCTCATGTTTGAACTATTACATCTATAGTTAGAGGGGATACAATTTATAAGAGCTTGTGAATAAATAATAGTATGAAGTTAAATATGCAAAAAAAATTACTGAAATGGAAATTATAAGCTACACATTGTGTTAAAATGAAAAATTTGGTTGTTAAGCTCTGGTGTTTCTGGCACTACAATGAGTAATGTTATATTTTAGGTCATTTGATGTTTGGAAATTTCTTCCTGAAAGAATTCTAAATCTTCAAAAGCAAATGCATCGAAGCATTTTCATGGTATACCTTAGAATGTCAACCAATAAAGAGTCTAAGGTAAGTATAGATATCAGATGATTTAAGCCTGGTTCACATATGCCGCTGGTGTGCCTGCGACCATGCCCCTGATACTATCTGCGACACTGTTTCAGTATATGAGAACATGTGCCGCCGTCATCGGCGACATGATCACATATCGCCGAAGTTGAGCTTAGACCAACTTCGGCGACATGCCGGCGGTAAGTATCTGCAATGTCGCGGATAACGGCGGCACATGTTCTCATATACCGAAAGTGTCGCAGGTAGTATCGGCGGCATGGTCGCCGGCACACCGACGGCATATGTGAACCAGGCATGTTGCCGAAATTTCAGAAAGAATAGTAGAAGCGAAGCGGCATATGTAACAAGCTGTAATTATAGTGTTCACTAAGTAAGAACAAAATGTCAAATTAAAGTCATATAATAATAAGTATGAAATTCTACAGACAATAGACGAAGAAGTAGATTGGAAACTTTAACCTATGTAAGATGAAACTCCTGATGTTTCATCAGGGGATCCAGACACGACAAAGGTCTGATGAAGCACGGTAAACAAGTTGTTTATATGGCATTTGTCCGGGTGTACGGGTTGTGCGAGTTCGGGCTTGGTTTAGAAATTATACATTCATTCCAGGGGTCACAGGGGCGGTATAATGTCAAATATTTATTTTATTTTGCGGCGTACAACTTATAATAGAAAACATTTCAATTAAGTCAGTAACACACTGGACAGGTTGGTAGGTGACCATCCCGTGGATATCAAGTGAAAAATCAGCGGAATAATTCAATTTATTTTTTTCAGTTTACAATAAGAGCAACAGGTTTTAGTTCAAGAACGTGCACATCGATGTTCTGCGTTATAACCCAAATTTGAGATTTACAACCTGCTTAAAATACAGTTAAGGAGGTTATCTAATTATTTATTCATGCCCTATGCTGTTTTTGTTCCGCGGTACATCAAAGTAAACCAGCTATACTTAAGAATATTTAAGCTCTTTCTCTGTCTTTTATTATATATTATAGATACATGTGTCAAGTAAGTTTTTGTTTCCTAGAAAGATTTTTTCACGCCTACTGTATTTGGTGATATACTTTACGAAAACTTTCTTTTCGATATTCCAAAAATTATGGATTTATGTTCACTGTATGGAGGAGAGCACAGTGGTAACACCACACTTCTTACTAAGATGCTTGAAAACATTTTTAGTAAACAACCAAAGTAAGTAAAATTAATGATAAGTAAATTTCTAAAGACTTTGCAAAAATCTTTTACTTTCTACTTCCTAGAATGATATTGTTTGTACAGTGTAAGTGTATGTTTTGTTATTGTCATTAACTACAATTATTTGATGCATAATGGAAACGTTACCATTAAAAAAATTCATATAACAGGAACTACATGTGTAGTTAGCTTAATTGTGTTGTGAAAACACAGACAAACAATGAGTATTTTTAATGTTTCTACGAAATTGAAATGAAAATATTGTGACTCCGAAAGCATTAACGATTATTAAAAATTTCGAATGACGAATATACCCTTAAAATTGTTTGTCATGTTTGGAAGTCGACAAATTCACCGAGAGTTGCTACATTCTAGTTAATGATACCTATTATTTTTTGTTTACTGTAGCAATTTTAGGAAGGTTTATTTTAGGAAAAAGTGATGTTTAAAGTTCTTAAATTTGTTATGTTTTCAGATACTTTGACGATCTTCAAGAAATGATTCCAAGTATTTTTAGAATATTTGAACAAATTGAACAAGAATTAGGAGTAACTCCCAATGGACTTTCTACCCAGACGACTGAAGAATTGGCTAATCAGAACTCTAGTAAAAAACAAGACTATAAAACAAGAAATGTTGATGAAATCGTTCTTTATCTCTTCGATACTTGTCAAACTTTACTGTCATTGTTTCATACTCTCCCAAGCATATGCCAGCATTTTTTCAAAGTTGGTTTGGTCCAACGGGTTGCAGCGTTTTGGGAAGAAGTCGTGCCTCTTCTAAGTCAAAGATATCGTGGCTCAAATTGTAAAACTGCAAGAGACTTTCTAAAAAGATGTAAAGTTGATTTAATTAAGATGTGCCATTGCCTCATCAGTGCTTCTTGTTTAGATCCTTTAATTAACTGGTAAGTTTATTAGTAAACAGTATTATCCTTGAAAGGGATTGATCCAGCTTGATCTTGTAGGCGAAGTGCTCTAGGAATGTTTGAAATTAATGCCAGTCGGTCTACGGTGTGTCCTGTATTGGTGTTGCCATGTCGGGCTACTTTAACTGTTGTGGTGTTGGACTGTAGGTCATGGGAATTGCAATGAGCAGTCAACAGTTGAATCCTTGAATAACTAATTTAATGACTGCAGTGAGAAGTCAACATAATGTGTA
>JAOBAZ010003239.1:0-13650 GCA_026546875.1 Pteroeides caledonicum | reverse complement strand
ATTGGTTCGATATCATAGATATACTGTAGGATCCATCGGAAACGTTCGCGTATCATTTCCTTAAATGTGCAATTACCCGCACTCACGCGAAATCAAACCGATGCTGACCAAACGCGCAGCACTCTCCTCAGCACTCCTGCTCAAGACAACGACCGTAAAATTGCATTATTACATTTACCACTGTTTACCATATGCTCGGAAAATTATTGTACAGTATTAGATATAGGTCATTTGCAAAGTTTTCCTGTCATTTTGTATAAGTAATGAAACAGAACAATCACGCAAAGTACTGCGTGTTTTCTAGGAATTTTAGTCCATATAAATATACATTTTGATACAAAAATTGTCTGGGAACACATTATGTGGTTGACTTTGCAGTCGCCAAACAAACACGTGTGGTCTTATATCATACCGACAATAATTGTTTAACGATGTATAGTAACTGTTTGGTAGGACACATTCATATAGTCTGGTGGAATCACATTACACTCCATTGGTGAGTGTTTTCCTTGATATCCAACAAGTTCTGATACCAAAAAGGAATGCTGGGCCGTAGTCATTTTGCAATGTATTAAATGTTTATTTTCTTTCGCTTGACGTCAGTGTAAGTGCTGAGGAACAAACGTCCTGTTTCTGATGGCAAAAAAAACGTTCAACTTACTGTAACTTGGTTCGTGGTACGAACGTGGACGAGCAGGAGCTACCTCCTAGATTAAGATACACAATGCATAATGTTAAAATATACGGCAATTCATTTGATTTTTTTTAATAATACTTCATGGGAATCTCAATCAATACGAACTGACTGAAACAACACCGCAGTCACCAGGATTGATTGTTTTGCATGTCAGCACATTGGGCTACCCTGAAACATACAGTAGACTTACATCGCCATCGCTCAGGTTAATTGTGGACACAAAGTGATAAACAAAACCTATACGTCTATGCCTTCTATTCAACTTACCCTTGGTTTACCATTTCTTGGAAGAGATCCATAACGTACCATGTCTACGGCGCCACGGCTGGCCGTTCTTGTCGGGGGAGCTGGAGGGTCTGGGAACAAACCAAACAGCCGTTAGTTGACTATGTTAGTAAGAACTACAAAATACTATTAAAGAAAACGTTTGCCAATACGATAACATTTTTAATAACCAAAAAACACTTTTTAAAATCAGTTTTGTATTCTTGTATTTGGATTCTTCTGGATAGCAGAAGTTGGCAACAATGTTTTAATGTCTTTACAGTGGTTATTTAAGACGTCATCTAAGTGGGTTATTGGAGTGGTTACTTGAGTGGTTATTATAGCGTCTATCTAAATAGTTATAATGAGCTAGTGGTTATTAAAGGCATGTCGCTCATACTTACTATAGCCCATTATAACCTATTAGATAACCAATTATAGATAACCCATCATATAACTCCTCGTATGACCCCTGCATATAAATACTCCGATAACCACTAGATATAACCTTTCAGATAACCACTAGCTTAGGTAAGCTAGTGGTTAAGTGTTTATTGAAGGGTTACCTAAGTTAGCTAAGAGATTATAATGAGATATAGTGGTTAAAAGCTAGAGGTTGTCTAAGTAGTCATATGAGGAGTTATTTGAGGGGTCATCCAAGTGGGTAGCTTATAGTTTATAATGAGATATAGCGGTTATCTGTGGCAGTATCTAAGCTAGTGGTTACCTAATGCGCCAATGGTTATCTAAACTAGTAGTTGTGGTCTGAGGTAGGTGGTATCTAAGCTAGTGGCTTTGCAACACTTACCTTTAGGCATTTCCACGGGTCTTGGTGGAGCTGGTAGTTCTTCTGGGGGAGAAGGAGCTGGAGGGGGAGAAAAATTGGGAGGTGGGAGGTTATCTGTATTACTGATCAACGGACCATCTTTAAAAAATAACATGTCACCATGAACTCAACGACCTAACAGGAAGGTGATGGTCTGGGGTGGGATAAATGTAAACCTGCATGGATAGTAGTGGGATATTACTAATAACAAAAGCTTTTGTAGAGCAAACATACTGTACAGTCCCTTTAGGCAGGTTGCCAGGAGTTTGCTCCATGGCGAGCACAACCGTCTAGCGTTAAACACAGTACAATTATTAGGTAGTCATATCAAAACACTGATCAATAAAACGTAAATAAAGTAGAGTTAGACTAGCAACAAGTATATAGGTCCAAACAATTTTGAGTTTCGTTTAAGCCGATGAAACTGTTCGCATTTCATGCTTAACAAGTTAAATAGAAACAAAAAAGCTTGCATTTAGATTAAAACCTGCTTCCTTGCAATGAAACTATTGACACTAAAACATACAAAATAAATACAACAATTCATTTGTCCAGCGCATGTTTGCTGCATGCAACACGATAATTATTGTCTTCATGATTGCTAAGAACATTTATTAGTTATTTAGAAGTATTATGCCGTCTAGGATACAAGTTAGCCTTGAAGATATTGTATATATCCATACCGACAACCAATAGGCAATACTACACTATCAATCTAACACATTACCGTATATTCGTACAGTACATATGGTTATATATTTAGCTGACGTTTTGTATGCCATGTTGCGAGAGACTTCACCATGGAGCGTGTGAAGACCTAATATACCATGTTTACTTTAGCTAAGCTATTGAGATATCGTATAGTAATCCTATATAACACACGTCTTATCACTCGGTAAACAAATTAAGTACAGCATAAAGACCCACACGGTCAACTGTTCGTTTAAGAGCCAAATGAAGACAAAAAGCACGTTTGTCTCATCGTATTACAGTCGAGAGTAGTAACATGTCTGCCTGGTCTTACTGTGTGTGGTGACATTCAAGAATAATGACGTTTCTTTGAAAAATTTACTTTAGTTTGAAAGGTCCTAGGTTTAAAATGCTTTCGAGAGCTTTCGACAGTAAAACGACACTTTCTCCTCTACACAAATAGCCCAAAATATTCAGACAGTCTACTGTATATCCATTATCGTCTCAAATGAAAGAATTTGTAGCCACGTGCAGAGCAACTTCCTTTAGAACTTTAGTTATTTTAATTTTTGGCATATACGGTACGTATTTCCTCAAATGACGTCTGAGACAACAAAGTTGTTTCCATATCACTGGTAGCTCAGTAAAAGGCTTGACTTAAAATCTAAATACTCCACGTTATACGAAAAAGCAACAGATTTGTGTTGTATTTTCGAATTGATTTACTTCAATAGCGACAAAATTACGAAGGTTTTTCTGTCAATCCGTACACATGTGTCCACGTTCAGATTTCATTTGAGCAAATTTTCCTGTGACAAAAACTTAAATAACTTGCGAACAGAGGTAGGAAAGAAATTGCTATAAAAGTTCTTTCATATGAGACATTAAAATCGCCGATGAATTTGTGATTATCCTTTGATTCTGAAGCAATATGTTAAAGTGAAAAATATGGAGGAATAAGTCCTTAACTTCTTGATACAGTTCTTGAATCTGTAGAACTATATATTACTTCTTGGTTGTACTGAATCCATTATTTCGAATTTAACCAGAAATGCTTATATGATGATTTACGGAATGGATTTGACAATCAGTAATAAAAATGAGGCTAATTTGTTAAAGTGCGTAAAAACCCAAACTAGGTTTTTGGTCATTCAGATAGAACGCAAAAAGTTAGTTAATAAGTTATAGATTAAATTTTTATCCAGACTTTCAATTTCAAAGATATAATGGATGAGGAAAAAATTGCACCTGTATAGGCCTGGATCCCAGGTACAGGAATTGAATTTGGATCTAATTATGTGCAAGAAAACACATAATTAGCCAACAAATTCAAAAGATCCAAGGTGAAGCAAACCCCAACAAGAGTTATCAACTCAAAATTCGACTAAACAAACACAGTCACAAAAGTTAATTTTTCTCTCATTCGTTTTTGTATCTCGAATCTTGGGTTCGAAAAATGACAGTAATTTCCGGAATTTCTGCTTTATCCTGTGTAAATAAACCAGTGGAAGTACTTCATAATACCGTCAAATAACCGAAGTCGCGGTGTTTTTGAAATCAGCTTTTTGGATTCAACAAGCATGTAAACATTCCTTCAGAGCGACCGGCACAAAAATTAGGCGGGTGCTATAAGGTGACACTGTACATACAGTGTATAATAGATGGCATTTGTAGTAAATTTTATCTCTGCGCCGGGGTACTCTTACATGACTTAGAAACGCTTATGATCATTGGTCAAAAATGACTACCTGTATGAGTTTCCTTGGACGATACTCGGGTTTCCTCCTAGAAAACCGACTTAGTGACATCGTCAGAGTAATAGGAGATCTAACTTGGGTAATTCTTTTACACGAAATTAGTTCGTCGGGTAAACTAAAACCGGAACGCGGCTGGAACTCGCTCCAAACACATTCCGTTCGGAGACGTGTTCATAAATGCGTTCCATTACACAAAATTTACATTATATTCCATGTGGAACGCGCTCCAGAACGGGTAACGAACGCGTTCGGAACGCGCTTTCCCTTAGTCTACTTGTGAGCGGTACTGTACCATGGAAATCTCGTTGTTTTCCTCTGCGTTTGATTCTCGAGGGGTTGAGTGAGACTTGTTTTATTTAGTACTTACTAATATTAACATCGATTTGTCCACCGTTCATTCGACCAATGCTCTGAATTTGGTAATTTCGCTGGTTCTGACAACAAATAAATATGCGTATTTAATTGTGTATTTGCAATAGACACTCGGCTTGCCTCAATGCCACAACAGTATAGTTAATCTATATGGCTGTTGCACAGCGTCCTACTGTACAAGACATAAACCTTGTATCTGATTGTGTTCCACCTGGTAATCACTTGGTGAACTAAATAATTATTCATGCTTCGAAGGCGTTCGTAGTTTACAAAAATCTGCTGCGTGTTCTTACACGATTTCGTCTTCAAACTGGAATGATCTTACGAAGGAACAAAATGATTAATGTGCAAATGCTTACGACAAAATCTGTTTTGGTATATTACTATAAGGAAATGTTCAACGTGAAATTGCCATTTTGTATTTCATATTCTCAACCTGTGATTGAAACCTATGATCACAGAATAAGGAATTATAATTGTAACTACAGAATGCACGCGGAAAACATTACATCACGTCAAAGCTGTTCACTAATAATAGGCTACACGATCTCGCGGACTTTCGCACTGCCGGAAACTAACGCCAAATTTACAATTGTAGTACGTAATTTCCAGTCCTTTTGCTTGGCCTCGCACGTTCTAAGCTGTTCACAAGACCGAGTGCTAAAGAGACTGGAAACGACGTACTACAATTATTAAAAATTGGCGTCACTCGAAAATCTAAAGATCTCCCTCCATGCATAAAGTACATATATATCGAGCTAACTGATCTGTACACGCACGAAATGACTTCGAACCTGTTGCTCATATTGTCGTTGTTCCGTCTCTCGTCGCTCTGCTTCTGCCTTCCTTTGCTCGGCCTCTCTGCGTTCAACTTCCAGTTGAAGTTCTCGTTCTTTTTGAGCTCTTTCCCGCTGTAATAAAACAGCAGAATGTAAAAAAATTAAAAAAAAGATCACATCTGCGGCACATCCCAGCGAAATGCATAGCAATGCGCTGTTTCGCCAAAAGTCCCCAACTTCAAAATGGTATACTGCTACTGTACGTATAGCTTGTGAAAATGTGACGTATAAATTAACTCTGATACATTTTATCCGCTTTTGTGAAACGTATTAGGGTCTTTCTATGCGTATAAATAAGCAGGGTATATATGTTCTGGGAAGTAAATTCCTTTCATAAAACGTAAAATGCGTTAGATTTACTTTCTTTCCATAATGGGGGCATGGCGAAAGTTAGCGTCGGACCCTCAGATATGATAATCGCTTCACTTATTTTCACAATAGATTTGATTAAAAATAAAACGCATTAAGTTTTAACTTCTATTTGGAACAACGATACTGTCGATAGCGAGCAACTTACCAAAAAACCCGCGATATTTTCGACGTGAAATATTCTCCACATTTTGTTAAAGTGGTTCATGAATTGGTAGAGAAAATTGACAGCACTACAGTGCAAGGATAATTATGCTTACTTACAGCCTGTTGTTCATATTGTTGTCGTTGCTCCATTTCTCGTCTCTCTGCCTCTGCCTTTCGTTGTTCTGCCTCTCGGCGTTCAACTTCCAGTTGTGTTTCCCGTTCCCTTTTTTCTCTCTCCATCTGTTCTTGGCGACGTTGGGCTTCAGCTTGGTAAGCTTGTTCCTCAGCTTCACGTTGCTGTCGTTCAGCTCTCTCTTTTTCGGCTCGCTCCATCTCCCTTACCATCTCACTACACTGAGGATGCCAAATCTCCGAACCTATACACAAATGCGAATGTAGGTTACACGAACAATAACCAATTACGTGTTTCTTTACTCTACACTGGTTTTCTGAGTCTAAAGTTAGAATGTGTCGTGAGAAAACCACTGCATTTCTGAAAAGTTAATCCAGTTACTCAATACAAAAAGCCCAACCTTGAAGGTACATTTCTTCGCCTTCACCAAACATCTGTCCACATTTTGCGCATCGAGAACACTGAGGATGATAGTGTTTGTCTCCAGCCTATGCCACAAATAAAGCAAGCTTATTAGTACAATCATATACATTTAAAATAACAATGAAGTATTTTGTATACACTGCATTTACATGTACCTGCAACACCTTCCCAGTAATATACCCTTGGCAACTTGCACAAACAACACCAAACTCACTTTGGTAATCTTTTTCACAGAAAGCATAACCATCCCTAAAAAAGACCTTTACTGGTTAACTTAATTTTATAAATGCTTTGCTTCTATCCATCTGTCCCTCTCTCCTTTCTCCCTCCATCCACCCGTCCTTCTTTTTTGAGTTTTTCTTGCCTTCTTTATTCCCCTTCTGTCAATCTATTCAGACAACCATGGCCAGCCACCCGTCAATCAGAGGGAAGGCTTCCCTTTCATCCTCTTTCTTTTTTCTTTATTAACCACTTGTTTCTTCCTTGCTTTATTCCTTCCTGCCACTCCCTTATCCCTAGTCTCATTTTCCATTCCAAATCATTACTGGCAGTAGTACAATCTATTTACAGTAGCACATACTTTCCCATGTACTCCCCATGGAGGATTACGCCACACTTCTGGCAAGTGAAGCATTGTGGGTGCCAGTGTTGATCCAAAGCCATCAAAGCTTGACCAGTTGCAATCTCCTTGCGGCAGCCAGAACATTCTAAAGAAATCAAGCAAAGATTATTGTACATAAAGTACATAGTCTAGTACAATCATTACCATCATCTAATAAAACCATGTCTGACAACACCACAGTTAATCCATCATATAATAATGACTGATGCAAAACTTCATTTGCAAACTCTCTGAACAAAAAATAATATAAATAGCCAACTTACGATGTAATGGAACCTGTGGTGAAGGCTCCATGCCAGAATCACAGTCTTCACAAACATAATCATGGCCATCAAAGATGACATTTTCACCAGGTGGGAAAAATTTCCTGCAACAAAAAGTACTGATCAATCATGTAAATTTTAAAGTTGCACATACATATACTAGCATCTGAATATCTCAATAAATTCATAGGGTAAGAAATTATTCTTCTTCAGCCCTTTGATTCCTGTATTCCTGCCCCCCTTGTTGGGTCGTAAAATCATCTGGTGTTATTTTACTTGTCAAGTAAAGAGTTCCAGCATGGAAAGTGTTAACTGAGTTTATCTGTCTATACTATAATATATATATTGTTCTTAACTCTTTCTTAACTCTGCCACCTCCAACCATCAGTGGCGGATTAAGAATTTTTGGGACCCTGGCTATCCTTCTGTCCAGGCCCCCTTCCCCTTCTCCCCTTTCCTCCCCCACTCTGATTACTTCCAAGGCAGCAATGACTGATTAAATTACACAATTCAGTATTATTATTTTTGAATTTGGTGACAGCAGGCCCCCCTGGAAGGAAAAAACCTGCAGGCCCCTGGCTGCAGCCCAGTCAGCCCTCCCCTTAATCTGCCACTGCCAACCATGTAGGTCAGGAGGGAAAGAGTTAAAGAAATGGCACTGCTGTGAATGGGTTAAAACAACATACTTGCAATGACCACATGAAAAACAATCAAGATGAAATGTATTCCCAAGAGCACTGATCACTTCTCCTTCCAGAAACTGATTGCACTTGAAACAACGTTCACCAAAGATGCTAAGGTAATCCTTGGAACAATAAAAGCTGCCATCTTTGTTGTAAAATGCATCCTCACCAAGCTCCCGACCACATTCTAAAAAGAAAATAAACAAAATTCATTAAAATGATGTGATTATCATATAAATTAAAGGTACAAGTTAAATAATCGAGTCAAAATATGGACAGGTCAAGTAACACATTGTACTGTATTTACCATATGTGTATTCTATACCAATAGCAAATGCAAGGAGGGTATCCCAAAACTTTCCTATCACAAATCAGAAAAATCTACAAATTGTCATAGATGCTGTAGGTTTGACTTTATTACTCTCCCGCAAAGAAATTGGCTACCCTCTTATCAGATGAGCAATGATCTGCACTTACCATGCTGACAAAAAACTTGACCAACCCATCATACCGGTACTTGTTTTACTCTGCCTAACACCAAATTTACTTAAATGGAAACGTTTTGGGTATTAGCCCAGTGTCTGGAAAGGGCTTCCCCTGGCCAAGCAAAATTATCTGCTGTTAGCCAGAATAAAAAGTCTGTTAAGCCTGATTTAAATTAAAACGTTAGATTGTCACAGACAATTGCAGACCATCTGCATCAATCAGGAAAGTTAAATCATGTTCAACTTTATTGCAGACAATATATCACAAATAGGCATGAAATAATTATGTCCAATATTACAGACAAAAAATTCTTATATTATAATATACACTGTAGTAAACAACCCATATAGTAAAGAATATACACATATACCAATACAAATATAATTTGATAGTGAAAACACACCATTTACAAAGATACACGCATTATCGATGTATTATAATTCAAGAGTATTGGTTTGTTGAAGAAGCCATGTAATGAGTCAGTTGCTATTTTTGTTTTTGACAAACTAAACAAGAAATCAATCAAAGTAAAAGACTCTTTTATAGAAGGGTAAAAATAGTAATGACAGTAGTGATAACTATGGCATAATGCATGTAAATCTAATTGCATAATAACAATCTTTATTTGCTTGTATAGATGAGAAAAACTGACCAAATTTTTAAAAAATTGGTCAATTTTCCTTATCTACACAAGTAAACTAACATTGTCACATAAAAATTGTCACATAAAAATTGCTCAAATGAAATTTAATTAAAATTGTTTATATTCAACTACAGTTTAGCACCATCCAACAACTTGATAACATTTATCTTAATCTCTTTCTCATAAGATCACAAGACATATTTAAGAAATATTTGAAGCCATTAGTTAGAATCAATTAAATATATTGCATTGGGTATAAAAAATTCACTGTAAATACAAAGAGTTTATAAAGAAATCTGGCTTTGGTAATTATTTTACAAATTATTTCATAACCAATTCAACACCTTCCATGTCTGCTGCAAGCAGTTGATTCATTTTACTCAATATATATACAGTAGCTGTTAAATCGGTTTAATAAAAACTCTCAAAATATTCACAGAATGCAACAAGTATGTGTTTGAACATGCTTTAACAAGTGACACTGAAACAGCAATCATTTCTCAATGTCAAACAACAAAAAAGTCCAACAATCAGAAACGTAACTTTAAAGCAAATTTTCCGCTTGTTGTAGTCCGAATTGCATTCCTGAGTATCATCAACATTGTATTATTAGTAATTTAATTCTAATAAGTAATTTGAATTCCCGTTAGCCAATAGGATCGCTTCTTGCACATTCCATAGAAACGAACATTTCGAATGCAGTATTGGGAATGATATTACCTAATGTATACAATTCTTATAGTAAATAAGTTTGAAGACGAAAACACACAACCGTCAAGTTTTTCTGGTCGTAATCTAGCATTCCAAAATCTTTTATCGGGTTTAAGAAAATATTCGAAGAATCTAGTTTGTTTTAAGCCGGACATATCGTGTTTATATCTGCGATCTACAAGGTTTGGCACGGGATTAAGTTTCGTACCAAGCAATAAAACAACAGCATTTTACATCGAAATCATGGAGTTTCGGTAAAACAACTGGGTATAAATGCGTATATAGTAGCCTCGGATAACAGGGAAGACTTTTAACGGTATTCTTGCGGCAAATAGTGTGGTTTGAAGGACTTAAACAAACTGAGATAAGATAGCGTCTTTAACTACAGAACAAAACATTCCAAGACTGCAACCGTGAAAACATTAAGAAAAGACACAAACAAACTGTTAAAATACAATAAACAAGACAGAAATATACTGACAAGAGTCCAAGTAGCATTCGCGTGACTTGGAATTCACTTAACCCACTTCTCGCTCAAACTACAACAAAGTTCAGCTGAATAAATAAAACTTTTAATAAAACATAAATATTAAGTTTACCTTGACAAGTAAAGCAGTAGTGATGGAAATATGTTTCACCAACAGCTAAAACTTGGCCAGTACATTTTCTGTGGCATTTCCCACATGTTGTTCGTTCTGTTCCTGCAAAGACAAGTCAGAGAAGGCGTATAAAAACACAACAAACTCTCGGCGTTCTTTCAAAGTAGACGTTGAGCATTAAACTGCACGACGTCGCAACACGCTAACTATGTGCCCACTCCTAGCTGGGTACATTGAGATAACACGAGTTACGAGTTCTTACCCATGGCTGGATTATAGCTGCACGAAGTACAATGAAACTTGAAGCGATCGGCCACAAAATGCAATAAATTACGAGCAAAATATGCTGATGCTCAGTTACCCTCCCTGTTTACAAAGAATGTAGGCCCGATCGTCCCAGGCCTCTGACAAAACAGCTGGCAAGCTAACAAGTCTTTCCCCAATAATCCCCGACAGTCCTCAATAGTTTCAAGTCTTTGTGAATGCTGTGCTGACTCTCCACTCAGTCATCCTGAGTAACTCAGGCTGAGTTTCACAATGGGTTTCACGGGTGCTTAACCACCCGGAATTCGAGACGATTGTGAGGAAAAATGTTCAACTAAAAAATCAATTTTGCTTGTTAAAAATGGCACTTCCAACGTTATCCTACTACAAATACCCAGCCAATTCGCTACAATAAAATGTAATCAGCTGCTATTTTGAAAATGTCGCAATCTATTTCGCTATTTCACCATTTTCACGTCTGTAGAGTAAGAATTCGATATCCCTACATTTAGGTTTGCAGCTAGGACAGTGGCCAAGGCTTCTATTTTGATGAGTCATAGTTAATATTGTTTGCAAGCATTCGTGGAAATTGCTGTATTTCAATTAGGATTTAGCATTTAAATTTCAATTACCAAAAGCTGGCGAATCTGAATTATATCATTCCTACCAACTTATCCAGGTTTATATGTCTGGCCCGATTCAAATGTAAATTACTTGAAATGGGAATTGTTCGCTTGGGGTTCCTGTGGCGCTAGTTTCATTATTTAGCATAGACGACGATTCTTTGCGAAGACGAAGAAATTTCAAGGGAAAATGGAATTTAAAACGTGGTCTGGCTGATATAATATAATTCAAATAATTAAAAACATTGAATCTCGTTCGAGGAAGTACTGCCTGGGTTGTGTTGTTGAGGTAAGACATTCACATTAGCTTGTTTTTTCTCGTAGGATTTATAGAATATATCTATCTACGTTTAGTAAGCTAACAACGGCTATATAAACTAAATTGATTTACCAAAGCAGGTACTCGTGTGCCTACAAATTATATTTATTAAGTTGCCTGCATGTTTATAGCAGTAATTAGAAGTGGCAACTGGTAATGTATAATTATAGAGAAATTATGAAATTAAAATAATTATTTCATTGAACATTATATTAGCGTAAATTTCATTTATGTAATTCTTAGTTGTAGGAAAAGGAAATAAAGATACTTACTGGTATTAATACTTGAAAAAATGTTATAGTCACAGAGGTTATAGTTAAAAGTAAAGATAATTTTGATTTTTGAAGTTCTTTTATTCGAAGCATTTCAGCACTTGTTTCCCGATACATAATTTATACGACAGATATTAAACTTAAACAAGAGCATTATTTCGTATTATGAGCTCATTTTCATTAAACAGTATTTACACGATCCGTATTTTTTACTGGTTCACCAAGAAAACAATTAAAATAAATGTATTATTCTCACGTTGTCAGTCATTTTTATTTTTACTGCCGTATTGATTTTCGCCGCCATTTTGATTTTTTTCGCCATTCCTCTTTGGCCGACATTTTAATGTAAAATATACATAACATTTTTGTCACCGTCACGAACTTTACGCACTCTTCTAAAACATTCAATATTTTATTCCTACGAAGTTTGAACTCAGATCCATTATAGTCAAACCGGATGTCCTCGTGCGAACGTTTTGCTTGTCATGTTGTTCCGAATAATTTGCATCCCATCGCGAGAAAATAGCAATTCATTTTGTCGTGGTTTTTGCCAAATAATTGCTCAAAATATTGAATGCTTCGCTATTTTTCAAGGGATTCTCCACTCAAGACAAATATTAACTAAATACATCTAAAGGGAGTGAAATAAACATCTATTCATAAATTTCTCCCAAATCTAACATTCATTTGTAAATTACTTTTAAAGTTAAGCTTCTGAACCCATGGAGGTCGCCATCTTGGTTTTTGATGACGTAACTTAGGATGACGTAATTCTGTAGGTACCAAAAATTTAATGTGCAAAAGCGTAAAATTTAGCGAACTTAAAAACATTTGGTTCTACAGAATTTTCTCCTGTTAATTACTAGCTGGATATCGAAACGTTTGGTAAAGAATTGAGGGGTCACCGAACTCATCGCGAAATAAACGCAATAAGACTGAAATACACCCCTTCGATAATTAAGTCATGGGTGGTTTTTGGCCTGGGAGCCTCGCTGTCGTGAGTAAAAGACGCAAAGCGATTGTCTAACGTTTCATGGGAGCGAGGCTCCCAGGCCAAATGACGTAATTATCGAAAGGGTGTATTGGCAGCCATATTGAAACGTCGTTGTTGCGTTAGCAACGGTTTTTACGGCTTCCTAACTAATTTCTTATTCTTAGCACGGCTAATAATAAGCAAAAAGTAATTTTAGTCTTCTCTACTAAAATTTTGGTGGTAGGCTAAATTCTACATATCGGAAGTCACCTTAATGCTGTTGGTACATCAGCCAAAAATAGTATTGCATGCATGATTGGACCAGTCGACAGAGCCGTTCAAGCTGACGAGCTCAACGGTGTGTTTTTTACGTGTGTAGATGACGTCAGTGCAGTGTCTTCCAATGGGTGATGAGCAAGAGCCAATAAAACAGCCTCAACTGATTGCGTCTAATTCACTTGATTGTACAGTAGAAATCAAAGTGGGTCGATTAGCGTCGCTACCATTTTACCTCTGGTACAGGTACATAAGAACTAGTTATACGAACAATATATTAATATTGTGTGCAAGTTTGGATTTTGTATATCATTCAGCATTGGAGGAGAAATGTAGCATTGTGTAAAGACGATTTACAGGTAAACTTGCCGCAGATTATCTGTATCATTCACATGCCTT
>JAOBAZ010003128.1:0-13651 GCA_026546875.1 Pteroeides caledonicum | reverse complement strand
TAGGTTATATATATGTACGTATATCTGATTTACTACGGCTTGTCTTGCAAATCAGATACAGTTCGACTGCTCATCTGTTTGTAGCAACTAGTAATATTTGAAAGTGACATCGGAAATTCACGAAAAACATTCGCGGACAAGATCGGTAATGCGTCGTTTAACTTTCAGAAATGGGTTTCCAAAGCCAAAAAAAGCTTTAATATGTCTCAAACTAAATCAAATGTCAATTTGTTAAGAGCATTTAATTGTTTTTTCAGCGGTTCAGGAGTTTGAAAAGCAAGCGTTAGAAGAACACAACACATATCGTATGGTCCACTATGCACCAAAAATGAAACTTAATCGCAGATTATGCAAGGAAGCGGAAGAATACGCCAAAATATTATCAACTCGAGGCATGGAAACCAACCTAGGACATTCATCGAAGTTAAGTAGACCTAACCAGGGGGAAAGCCTGTTTGCAGGTTGCTTTGCAGATATAACCACCGCTGATATCATAAGGATATGGTGAGTATTATAAATGACATTGTGATACAATGGGATAAATGGGAGTAATTGTACATTTAGGGGCTGTTTACATGATCCCGCTTAGCCGGGATGCATTAAGGCGTGAGGTCGTTTTGATGTATGGAAATAAGCTACGGTTCATGGCAAAATCGTCCTGACTTTCATAGTTGTGACGTCATCAAAAATCAAAAGACAGCTCAACAACCTCTGCAAATCCCTCAGACTATGAGATCTTATCAAAATGATCCCAGTGTTAAAATGGTTGTTTTAACTTTTCGCCTCCACTCGCCGACTTATTTCTATACATCAAAACGATCTCACGCCTCATTGCATCCCGGCTAAGTTGGATCATGTAAAGTGTAAACAGTCTCTTAGGACCCACTGAAACTCATTTTCTCGTTTTGACCAGCTCTACACAATATTTTGATTGGTTTGTAAGAAGGATCGACAAAAGTAAACGGTATTTGGGCATATTTCTGTGTATGCACGGCAACAGATCTAAAACATAACCCACGTAAAATTTTCAATGATCTCATATTGTAATAGCGACGGATATACTAGATGTAATTAACTTATTATGCAATTCATGAGGTGTATAAGATCAGTGTATAATCAGTCATACTGCACGAAAGAAAACGGAATTATCTACGGAATTATCTCTACAACGATGCACGGGATTAAAAATCTGATTAACAGATTAAATTATTTTTGCAATTTTCTTTCAATTTGAGCAATAAAAAATTAGCTGCATATACACTTTACAGGCCACTGGCAACGAAAGCCACTTTTGCCAAATGCCAAAAAACTTCTGCACAACTTTAAACGTTATTTCAGGTACAACGAGGTATGCCATTATGATTTTACAACACATACACCAACCACATCTTCTTCAACTGGTCACTTCACGCAAATCGTATGGAAAGGAAGCAGTAGTTTTGGTATCGGTAGAGCGTTCGATAAAAACAAGTGCGTGTACGTGGTGGCCAGGTACAGACCACAGGGAAATATCGCTGGACAAGAGGCTCTTAACGTTTTTAAAGGTCGGTTCAGTCCTTCTATTTGTCGAGTGGAAGAAATTTCCGTTAAAACAGGAAAAGGGGCACAACTTGTTGATGGAAGTAAGTTAATTAAATCAAGGAATAATCGCATTAATGTGCTCGTGTTTACCATAATCATAATAATAGTAATCATCATATTACTTATCATAATCATATCAATATTAATCATCATATTACTTATCATAATCATATTAATAGTAATCATCATATTACTTATCATAATCCGCCACAGTATACATAACAATAACCTTTAAGCCTAATATAATCATCATATTTATCGTATTGATCATATTTGTGATCATCATTATTACCACAAATTATAGTTGACTATAACGAAAGAGATGGCGGCGTGTACATTTTACCAAAATGCATTGCGGGCATCAAACATGAATAATTGTCATGTTTCTTCCAATTATGACAATATTTTATTATTCTTATTCTCCTAATTATTATTCTCGTAATAATCATAATTATCACTGTTACTATCCACATTTATCCTCCTAGCTAATAATCATCAAAATTATAATAATCGTTTCCAAGATAATTATTACAGCAATCATCATATTTGCCATAATTATCACAATTAACATAGATTGCCATAAACAACTCCTTCACCTTTATCATAATGTAGTTGCTATTTCATCGCCATTATAGTTATCGTATATTCATTATATATCATAATAATAAATTATAGTATATGATATCTATTATAATATCGTATATTATATTATTCTATTTAACAGACGGTGCGAAGTTCCGTCAGCAAGCACTTGATTTTCACAATATAAAACGATCGATTCATGCTGTTCCGCCTTTGACGTTAAACGCATTCCTGAACAAACAAGCAGAAGACTATGCCAAAAAGCTAGCGAGCAAATCAATTGATAAAGTTATTACGTCACGGCCTGAAGGTGAAAATATTTACAGAACGTGTGATGGTCTAGTCGATGGAAAATCGGTCAGTGAGGCATGGTAAGTTAATTGTACCATCACTGAGTTGGAAAGCACAGACACGTTTCACCTCAAGTGTCTATAAATGGACTACAGCTTTTTCATTATTGCATAACCAAGTTTGGCTGTAGCATTCACTAAAAACTTGTATAAATGTTTTGTGTGTTTGAAAATTTAAGAACAGAAAGCTACCAGCCTTGCACAGACGCCATACATAATATGACTACGTTCTGTTCATGACCGTCTTCTTCACAGGAGGTAACTATTACTTCAGCTCACAATAAAGCATCATTTCCTTTTTAGGTATTCTGATGTGTGTAACTATGACTTTGAAACTAACAAATCTAAAAGCGGGCCAATCGAACCATTCACTCAACTAGTCTGGAAAAGCACCAAAGAGATGGGACTGGGGGCAGCAATGGGGCCTGAAAACGCGAAGAAGTGTGTATTCGTTGTGGCAAGATACAACCCTCCAGGAAACATACTACGCCAAAACCAGTACAACGTCTTCAAAGGCGCCTTCGACGACAGAATCTGTTCAAAAATGAAGGGTTCACCTGGGCCAACCCCTGAATTGGCTCACCCTATGACAGCGAGTACGACTGGCTCCTCACCTGAGATAACGCCCATCACTCCAGGTGTGCCTGGGTCAACCCCACTTGGTGTTACACCGGGTACATCACCAATTAGTACTGGTGCTACGCCACCAAGTGGTCCTAGTACTACGTCAACTGGTGCTGTTGACAGTAAGCCACCTAGTGGTTCAAGCACTACGTTACCAGGTGGTACAAGCATTACGTTACCTGGCGGTGGTACACCCCAACCTAGTGGTACAAGTACTGCATCACCAAGTGGTACAGTTACTACGTCACCAAGTGGTACAGGTACTACGTCACCAAGTGGCATTGGTACTACATCACCTAGTGGTTCAAGCACTACGTTACCAGCTGGTACAAGCACTGCGTCACCTGGCGGTGGTACACCCCAACCTAGTGGTACAAGTACTACATTACCAACTAGTACAGGAACTACATCACCAATTGGTGGTGTTGCGACATCACCGGGTGATGTTAACGCTGTGTCACTTAATAATGGTGAGGTTACGTCACAAAGTGGTACTGGTACTACGTCACCTGGTAGTACAAGCATTACGTCACCTGACAGTGCTAGTACTACGTCACCTAGTGGTACAGGTACTACATTATCAAGTGGTGCTGGTACTACATCAACTGCTCCTGGTGTTCCAAGTACTACGTCACCTAGTGGTTTAAGTGCTACGGCACTAACTGGTACAGAAGCTACGTCACCTACTGGTACAGCTACCATGTCACTAAGTGGTAATGCAATATCACCGACTGGTGTAGGAAATACTTTACCAGTTAATCCTGGTACTGTTGTACCAGGTGATTTTAGTATTAAGACACCAAGTAGTACTAGTTTATCTGGTAGTGCAGGTAGTACTTCATCAAATATTGTTAGTACTACGGCACAAGGGAATGGTATTACGTCTGGAACTAATACTGGCACTAAGACACCCTTAGGGACTGGTACCTTGCAACCTGGTAGTGGTACTGATAGGCCAATTGCTAACAGTGCCCCCATACCATTACAGGCAGGTTTAGATAATAACATCAAAGTTCCAAAGCCTCACGTACAACCATCTCAGTTAGGTAGTGCGTTGACTAACCAACTCTATCCTCAACTTCTCCACAAAGTGGGAGTAAGTGAAACAAATACGGCTACATTTCAAAACAATCCTAGCACGTCTCAGGGGTACGACGAATCACACCCCTTAAAAGACATAGCTACCTTTTCTCATCCCACCAGTCACAGCAATGGTGATTATTATTCAGCTGAAGCCAGTATTCTAAACAATGAAAAAGAAAAACAGGCTGCTGGCAATCCTTCTTTCGTACCTGAGGGGGGATATAGCAATAAACCAAGACCATGGGGAAGTCCAAGCCATGACAATGACCAAAAGTACAAACAACCAGACTATCCAACAGGAATACACTACGGCAATGAATGGGGCGGCAACCGAAATCAGGGACAATACAAGAGTAGTTTAAGATCAGAAGAACAATTTGCAAACGATTTAGAGGACCTTAACAATAACCTGGACACAGTAGATTATCCATCTGTACTGTCATGGGAAAACCCGGTACAGGGTGGTTACGAGGGGTACGTTGGAGACAGTGAAGAGAGATATAATCAACCTTCAGGCGTACTTTTTCCACTAAAACCAACTAAAAGTAAAAAGCAATCATTTGAATCAAACTTAGAAGGACTAGACGGACTACAACAGGACGAATTTGCCGACGATTTTGGAGAGTTACGGAAGCGTGGCAATTCTCATCAAATTGGTAAAATAACTATACAGTCAAATAAAAAATCACACCATCCATATTACTACAGTTATAGCGATCACTGTTGCTAATAAAATTTTCGCTAAAACAACCACGATCCTTACGGTTAGAAGTACCCAACTTACACCATTTTAAACCAACACGCATCACTAAATCACAATCATAAATATTACCATCACAACCACAAATACAACTACCAAGTGTATATCACCGACAACCTCAGCCATGCGGAAGTGTTGCTGGTAGTTAGTTGTAGTAGTAATCGTGTTGGTAGTACTGTTAACGTTTTGATTACGGAAGCCAGCTTTTAATATTTAATCTGGGGCCAGACGATTTCACTTTCCAAAAGCTCCGGTAACCAAAGGGGTGGTATACAATTATTATCCAAATTAACAATAAACTACCATTATCAAAGGTATTAACCACAACTAACACAACCAACAACACTACAACTTCAACCATATGGTAGTGTTGGTAGAGATTAGTTTGTTGTAGTGGTGGTGGTGATGGTGGTGGTATTATTATACTACTTCTTTAAATCAACAGTAAACCACCACTACAACAATACCACCAGCACTTCCACCTTACTCATAATTAACTACCTATAACACTACCATAAACATAAAAACGTCTGCCTTATGGTCACAATAAGCAGAACTAAACCGAGCAGAAGTATTACCAATACATTTCCACAGATCCATTATAGTCCAAAGAAGAAATATTGTCCTCAACCTTACAAAAATCGTTTATGTATTATACGCAAAAATCTCAGTCTTTTTTTAGCTGTTAACAGCTTTGAACATGTGTAAGCTGACCAGCTTGAACAGGACTGTTAACAAACCTGTTCATAGTTGATGAAACAGTACTGTTCTTGGCTGATGAACGAACAGTGGTAAACAACATTGTTCATTCCTGTCGTAACAGCAAAAAATAGCACTGTTAAATGAACAACATTGTTCATACATGGTACAACATGTAGATTTGAGCATGATGAACTAAAAATGTTGAACAGGGTTGTTTCCAGGACTATGAACATGATTGGTTCAACAGGTATCTTCTCGTATGAATGTAACATGTATGAACAACACTGTTGATTCAACATGCCTGCTCTAGCATGTTGAAACATGCTAGAACAGTGCTGTTGTTTTAACAGGCCATGTTGTCATGTTGACAATAATGTTACAGACATGTTGAATCGACAATGTTGTTACAAGCTGTTAAATTTTTACGTGTGTAGTAAGTTGCACAAAGCTGTTGACCAACACTTCTATGAATTTTACGTTCAGATCAGTCCACAGTGCAAGAATTGATTTTTCAGGAACACAATATGTTCCGTAAAATCCACACATCCCCATCGTTGAAACTGAATCAGAAAATGTCAAGTGAAGCTACTGCCTATGCTAAGGTTTTGGCCAAAAGAAGTTTTTCTGGAATGAAACACTCGAGCCGTCGAAGTAGACAAGGACAAGGCGAGAGCTTGTTTACAGTTTGTGGTCACCATAAAATCTCTCCGACAAAAACATGGTAAGATTTAAGGGCCGTTTACACAGGCGATTTTTCTTGCGATGTTTTTCCTTTAAAAACATGTAATTAAGTGAATGCCCGACAAGACGATACGATACGACTTGGAATGAATTATCTAATACTTTTACAAGTGATTACACTTAATTGCATGGGTTAAAAGGATAAAAATCGCAACAAAAATCGCCTGTGCAAAAGGGCCTTCAAGTTAAACGTGGTCGTTGGACAGTTGGTATATCGGTATTTGAACAATAACATAACACTTTTGTTGACGAAATATTTGGGCTGAGATATATGACATGTGGGAATTCATCTTCGCAGAAAAGGGCAGGAAGACAGGCAGGCATAAATGTGCCTAAAGAAACCTAAATAAATCTGTTTTACAGGTATGATGAGGTGTGTAACTACAACTTCGACACCAACCAAGGACAACGTGCTGGTCATTTTACCCAATTAATTTGGAAAAATACGCGCGAATTAGGAGTTGGAATTGCTGCATATACACATCAGTCAAAGAACTGTGTTTTTGTAGTAGTCAGGTACAAACCAGCTGGGAATATACAGAGCAAATATAGAGAGAACATTAAAAAAGGACATTACAATGAACTATATTGCAGAAGACAAGAATGGGCTCGTGCGAGATTGACAACGTAACAACAGTCATTTGTGATCCAGACAATGGCGTAAGTGACGTTAGAGGTCAAGTCATAGAAAGGAAGATGTCTGTTATCTATAGACTTAAAATCACCAACTGTTCGAGGGTTGTATATCGCATACATCGATTCCCGATATTCGAAGCATTTGCCGACTTGCATTGAACCTATAAAGCAGACTTCATCTAACGGGTTTTACCAAGTTCTTTAAGATTGAAAAGTTTTTTCGACAAACGTTTGGCATTTCTTTTAAAACATGTTTACGTTAAGAGAATGTCATTCTTACACAGTTAATGACATCTGGTAGTAACATAATGTGAATGTCGACGCACCTTGATTTTATAAAAGTTTTTGTTATAATTAAATACGCATTTGCATTAACGCAATGGTATAACCCACCTTGGCAGTGTACACAAAAATAACCCAGTGTAAATAACAACTGGAACATGTGCCCACCACAATTTAATAAAAGTGTCTGAAGTTTTGATACAGACACGCGCCCTTTGCGTTTGGAACTTGCCTCCCCCGGATTCTTCCATTTCTAAATCTATTTCAGGGAAATTGAAAAATTATACGAAAAGTATGCACGTTATATAAAAGTATGGAAATGTATACACTTGAAAAATCTTTACAAAATGATAAGAAATTATTTATACGAGTAATAATTATTAAATGCATGCAGCATAGCACCAAACAACCACCATCCGTATGGATGAAGTGATTGACTCAGTAAAAATGTATTTACAATTGTAAATAAATAAATAATACAAATATAAAGTTCATATGAAAAAATGTCAGTGTGCGTAGGCGACAATGTGCTGAGGTGATGAGATCAGGAACAGAAATCAGGTGGAAGTTATCAACAATGTTTCCAAAAAAAGTTTGCATAAGCCTATCAGTATCACTGTCGGGGAGGGGATATTTAATAAAAAAAAAACAATGAACTTTTCCAAAGAAGTACTGTGATATTTTACTCTGCCCCTTCTAGTGATATAGGAAGAAATTTCCTTCCAAAGTGGAAGCCTTGGTTAATAATCAGGAACCATGCTCACGTGGAAGGTGCACTAAACGCAAAAAAATCACGCAAGCTGTAATAAGGTTGCCAAGTTTGGTGGTGTTGTTAACATCATAAACCAGCAATGTTCATCAGTTGAAAATTGTTCGTGCATGTTACACTCATACAAAAACCAGTCCAATATACCCTATCTAACATTGTTATTTCATCACGTTTAAACATACATATACGTTGTTCAAGACTTTGAACAATCTTGTTGACTTAAAGTGGAAATGCAGCGAAATTTCACCTAAACATTTTATAATTGCACGCTAAAGATCATCTAAAATGATAAACTACCATTTTGTAAAACTTTGTCACCTTGCTTCATCTGTGAGATACTCAGGTTTGTTTGATATGCAAGGCACAATTACTGGGGGTTTCCAACAAATTTAATACTTAGACGAATATACGTCCAGCTACCAGTCATAGCTACATACACCTAGTAAATTGTACGTACTTCACTCTGGTACTTGAAGAGAAAACTGTACCTTTTCCACAAACTCATTATGAAATGTGGTGCCATAAGTATATTTGTATATCAAACAAACCTGAATATCTCACAAACGAAGCAAGATAACGAAGTTGTACAACAGTGGTACTTCATCATTTTAGATGATCTTTAGCATGCAATCATAATATATTTAGGGAAAAATACGAATGACCCACTTTCTGACGAACACTGACGCGTAATTCTTAAAAGTAAAAATATTGCGTGACCCAACTTGTGACGTTTTTGCATATCCATGGATATCCAAGATGTCGGTCATCATGCTACTTTTGATCAAAATATCTCAAGAGTTAAAGGAGATATAAAAAAACTGAACGTACTTTACACACCCTTTTGAAAAATCTTTCTAATGAAACCGATATATGGCAAACGAATTTTTTGTTACACATTCCCTTTAACCCTTTAACGCTTAAAATATTTTTCTTTTATTCTTTGTTCTGTTATTGTTTTTGTTTTGTTTTGTTTTGGTTTGTCTTTTGTTCTTTTGTTCTATTCCCATATATGGGACAGTAACCATTAAAGGGTTAAGGTAGTGAAGTGATCAGGCAAATAATGTTCAGGTGGAGATTATTGATCAGGCAATGGGTTGAAATGGAACATTACGGTCAGGTAAAAAGTCAAACCAGGCGAAAATAATTTGCAGCATAAAATAATCTGAAAATTTAGAGCAAGTTAATGTCTTTGATCGTTGTCTTATACCTCTATATCCAGCACAGAGTGATCAAAACTTTGGTGGGTTATTCAATAACCACTTTCTTTAAAACATTGTATTTACTGTGATCCACAACATCTTTTCTCTATATACATGTGGTCAATGTTGACTTCTTTAAAATGCAAATGAAAAAAATTGTCTCAATCAAAAGGACACAAAAACCTACATTTAACTTATTTGACAGTTTTTTGATCCTGTGTTTTCTGGAAATTACGTTTCACAGATTTTATAGTATATTTCAGCCTAACAAAATAAAACTACCTTGAAAAAAATTTATGTGTATGTACCAGAACTAAAACATAACCCACGCAGTCTTCCCTATGATTTTATATTGTAACAGCAACCAATATATCATATAAAACAACAACTTATGTACAGTAATTCCTATGTATGTACCAGACCTGAAACATAATCCACGTAATATTTGCAATGATTTTATATTGTAATAACGACCTATATATCACAAGTCATTATAAAATTTCTATGTATGTATCAAACCTAACACATAACTGGCACATAATATTTCCAATGAGTTTACATTGTAATGTGCAGTGACCAATATATCATATTTAACAACAACTCATGATGTAATTTCTATGTATCTACTAGACCTAAAACAACCCACGTAATTTCCAATGATTTTATATTGTAATGGCGACCGGTGTATCATATTGTTGATCATCTTGTTAAAATAACGGCCTAATCTAGGAAAAAGTACTTGTAAATTGGTCAAAGTCATTTTACACTTTAACGCAACAAATTTGACAATGTCGTTGGTATTTTAATAGTCATATATAAACAACCACTACTCCTTAATATGGTCAATAAGTTAGATGTTATTTTATTGATGCAATTTTTCCTGTTTTCTCCAAATGTTAAAATTTGACTTGGGCCAATATTTTAACAAGGTTACGATACTTAACAACAACTCGTTACGCAATTCGTGTGTCAGTTACATTTCGTGAAAGGAAATGTGACTATCTCTTCAACGAAGTATGGGATCAAAAATCTGTAAAATAAGTTAAACTACAGTTTTTTGAGTTGCTTTGAGACAATAAAAAGTTTTCTTTCATGTGCTCTTTAACAACATTAATGATCGCTAGAACACCATTGACGATTGCGACAATTCCTTTTCTATAGCGACGAGCTCTTCAGGAACAAGTTTAAAGTAACGAAGAGCAGAGAAACAAGACATGAAAAACCATTCCCTGAAACTTAGGTACCTGAAATAACAATCAATCCACGCTTTATTATTGCATCACTGAACCCAATGTACACCACTGCTCATTCTTCTATACTTATGACATGAGTGTTGAACACTTACCTTATTCGCAGTTCCAAGAAACAAGTTGCAAAGTTAGTTCGGATTTTAGCCACCCAGTTATTGTTCTTTCTAACAGAGTTTGCGCCAGTCACAGCTCTACAATGAAAGATAAAAAGCTTAACACCTAAAAAGGTACAGTTCTCTAAGGGGGGTTGCAGGAGCCAAAGGAACTAGGTGACCATACGGCACCTATTTCATTTTGGTACTAGTTATCAGGGAGGGAGGGGTGGGTGACACTCTTATTCCAGATATTGTGAGGAAAACTGACGAATCCTTGAAGCACAGAAGAGATTAACTAATTACTCAACTCATATAGTTAAAGAAATCCTCCACTCTAAAAACAAATATGAACTAAATACATCTAAATGACGTGAAATAAACATCTATGTGGATTAAATTTTTCTTAACTGTTTCCTTGATTTGTAATTTATTCTGAAAGTTGAGCCTCTGAATCCATGGAGACCGCCATCTTGATTTTTGATGACGTAAAATATGACCAAAGTACTTGTCATTGATCAGTCATTACTTAGTGAATCTTGAAATGATGAAAATGGTACAATGGAAGAAAACTATTATTATTATATTATATATTAGAGGAATATGTCCAGCAACCAAGTTACGTCATCAAAAAACCAAGATGGCGGCCCCCATAGATTCAGAGGCTCAACTTTGAAAGAAAATTACAAATGAAGGATACAGTTAAGAGAAATTTAATGCACATAAATGTTTATTTCACGCCATTTAGATGTATTAAGTTGATATTTGTTTTTAGAGTGGAGGATCCCTTTAAAGCTGCTAAATGCAAGACCCAACCTAGACGGTCATTCATCCAACTAATAAACTCGACCGATGAGGTTTAACTAGAGGTGAAAGACAGCGCTCTAACCACTTCACACATTGATCGCACATAAATTACACACTGTCTTTCAGTGTGATGATGTATGATTTTAAGCCATGCTAAGTAAGAAACATTAGCGGTTCATATCTACTGGGTTCATCTTTACACGTTCTATCTTACTCAACATGCGTTAAAATATGGTTAAAATTAATAATCGTAATTACCATGGGCACTCTAAACAGAGCCTTTGTAACGCATGAGCACGCTTGGCAGCTGCCTGAGGGTGGGGTACAGCCATAGGAACGCATAGTAATTTATGTATGTTGTGGCTTGCTGTCAATGAACAAACACGAACAGTAAGTGTTACCGTATAGTTTACCAATTGAGTATCATTTATATGTTGAAAGTTTTGTGCTTGACAAGACCTATATTACAGTTTAAAAGAATGTGTTAACTAGTTAATCCTTGCATTTCTTTTTTAAGGACGACCCCGGCTAAAACTAAATCAAAAGAAAGAGGCAGTACTGGTGTTTGCGGAATCATTTTGGCCAGTGTAGCGAACCTCAATCACGTGAAAGGAGAAGGTGTCCGATCGCATATACTACTTGAAAAACAACTGTCAACTTACGAATGTGCCATTATCACAAATCTGTCCACAGGTTCCCCAATATTTTGATTTATTGCTCTGATCGTGTTCAGGTTCCTAAAACAAACAGTAATTATTACACAAGCACACTTTTAAGCAAACTCTAAACCAAATTGGCATTTTCAAAGCTTCAGCAACAAAACCTGTTTCATCTTGGTGGTTTTGCCCTCCCAAAAAAGTGCCGGCGCCACTGCTTATAAAGATTTCTATATACCAATGAATAACGTTGGTGTTGTGCATGTCGAGATATTATCTGTATTTGTCGGTCAAAAGGCGGACTGCCCCCTAGTTTCCTCGTACGCCTGAAGTATGACTAGGGCCACCGCAAAATCTTTGTAAATTGTTGTCAATTAGTAATTATCGTTGTTGCTATAAAATCTCTACACACGTTCTTACCGAAATACAATCATCAGTGATGATGGCATCTGTCTTAGTACCCTCATGATATGATCAAAATGATCTTTCGCTTGTTTTGACATATACTCCAAATCCACACTGTTCATGCGGGCTGAGAAAAGAAATCCAATTGAGTCCCAAGTAAATGGTCGCTGGAGTAGTATTTCACAAAATATCTTGTAATCTACAAAATACCAAAACATTTTCAGTTCAATAAAAGTTGTTCACTTCGAAAAAGTTTTTCTGAATTTTGTTGCTGCAATTCTATAGACCAAAAAGATTCAAATAAGTCACATGCATTTTATACCATATTCTAGTTTAGGTTATGCGTATTCATCGTAAGAAAAATAAAAATTTGTTAGAATTAGGAAGAAAATCATGTCGACTGTGTACGACCTAACCGGAGAAAATTACAAAAAATAAAATATACTCTAAAATCCAAGAGAATTTTGATTTAATTCGAGTTAGTAGGGAGTATGAGATAGTCGCATTCCATGCATATTGTATAGGAATGTAAAGTTTGACGTTCGTACTGTACCTTGTACACCAAGGTGATTTGCGTATAACTTAATATCGCTTTGATTATTAAGAACAATCGACTTCCACAGCTTACAAAGATTCAACCGCTCTCTAACATTTAAAAAAAATAAACAATTAGTTTAATAGACCAAATTGGAAATTTTACTTTATGCACCCTGACCAGCTGTGTTGTCTACATACCACGTCAATTGTTACATTTCAAAAAGCAAGCGACATTTTTTTTAAAACTAACTGGACATAGCTATTATTGTAACTTAAATGGAGTATACAATTACGGAAACCTATAGTTTACATATAGTGGTCCTTTCACTCAAAAACATTTTAAATTTACTTAGGTTGCAAGGTCTCGTAAAGGCCGTGATCCAGAACAACAATTTCTGCTTTACCATTGGCTCCTCTGCGAACAAAAACTACAAGAAAAAAAGACAATGATGAGACGTATGGACAGACAGACAGACAGACAGACAGACAAACAGACAGACAGACAGACAGACAGACAAGCAGGCAGACAGACAGACAGACAGACAGACAGACAGACAGACAGACAGACAGACAGACAGACAGACAGACAGACAGA
>JAOBAZ010003017.1:0-12078 GCA_026546875.1 Pteroeides caledonicum | reverse complement strand
AATATCCATCTTTAGGAAATGATAAATCAGGAAGAGAATATATGATCATTACTTGTGAGAAAACGAATAGACGGTGTACACTCATAAATTATCATAGAAGTGGTGTAATCTTGTCGCCTAAGGCTAAAGTTTCTTTATTTGAAAACACCTGGTTACATAACTCATTAAATCTGTCAACCTTTGAAACGTTTGACCGACAAGAGTAATTACGTCTGCCTAAACTATTAAGCAAATCTGACCACGTAAAGCAATTACGAAACAACGAAGACGTATTTACGAGAACTCCCGCATAAAATAAATATACTTAAAGCATGCTATGTAGGTAGCCATTTGAACTTGACACAATTAATTCGCTTGTATTTTACTATAATTCAAACTTTAACATTATTATTATTATATTATTAATATACACGATCATTTTGATACACGGCTGATCACCAAAATTGTCAATATCATGATACGTATACTAGAAACAAAGAAAGAAGTACCGCTATATGGTAAACGCAAAAGAAAATTACCTTTTCCTTTTGTTTTTAACTAAAATTGTCTTCACACAGAAAACAATTATAAAACAAAAAATCTGCCTGCAGCGTTTGTAATAATTGAATACGTTAAAAAATCTAATTGTCCTAACATATTATAACTGAACCTGAGGCATTTGACATCGTCAGCTGAAACGGGCAACGCATGCTTGGTTTTTGTTATCCTGGTAGATGTGATCAAATATATATTTATGAGGAAATCACTTCATTGTGTCAACTGAACAAAAGAAATCGCCCATAAATTTACTTAAAGACACGCGTTAAATACTTATGAGGTAAACACTCCACAACGTTGAAAATGTTTCCAAGTAATGTCCCAGATTATAACAAGACATCTAAAATTACAATCACGAATTAATTCGCTGTGGTGTTACAGTTTGCGGTATGATATTTTAAGTATAATTGTATTTGTACTCGCAGATCATGTCAGATTTTTTAGTGAAATATTTGGCCCCAGGGCAGCGTATACAATAGTTAATTGTTATGCTTTTGAATAATTTAGAGCTTTAAATATTTAGTTTTAAAACCACTAAACTAACTATATTTCAGTATATCAGTTTAACGAAACTGTTTTCCGTGTTCTTCCTTGAGGTCCAGTTTAGCTAAAGGAGAAAACCGGAGTACCCGGGAGAAACCTGGGATGTTTGTCATTGTCAAACTGGAAGCACTCTTCTCACATGTGACTAAGGTGATATTTTTAATCAGATAACTGCTTAGTGCAGAATCGAACCCGATTAACAGAGGTGGAAGGCAAGGGAACTAACCGCTATACTACCAACTTCCCCACTGTCAATGAAAATTTTGCAAAGTTCCAAGGGAAGTCCCGCAAAGGTTTTGCCCCCCGTGATAAACTGGTGTATATAGTGTATCCTACAATGAGCAAATGTAAGGAGACTCTAAAAAGTAAAAACGCAGGGCTTATACATGTATATGATACATCTTGAATGAGCCCTTTGGTAAAATGTAAAACAATATCAATTTGATATTCGTTTGATAAACGTTTATATTGTTCTCTCAAACAATACGACGTCATTGCTCCTCTTATTCCAATACAAAGCTAATACTCAATGCGTTCTGAAAGTTTTCCCCGGACGTATGTCGCCATGTTGTTTTGCTGGTTCATATCACACGCGTACATACTTATATTTACAAAAACTTGAGGTTACTGTGTCAAAACAAAAGGTGTAAAAAACACCGACATATACTAACAAAAACGGTACAGAAAGCTCTATTCTAAAGCAGAAATAAATATTTTATATATACGAAGGTTGTGATTGGTTGAAATATGTGATCAATAATACGATTATAGTTAAAAGACGCGGGGATTTTTTTATTTTTGTGTTATGTTCAAGAAATATAAAAAAATATAAAAAAAAATAAAATTACAAGGTAAAAGAACGATACCAAATACAATGAAATATTGAAAGGTATTAAAAAAGTTGATAGTTCACCTCGCTACGTAAGCAATAGCCTACGTATCCGGTGTTTCTAGAGGGGCCTCCCGCTAGGCAGCCGCTAGATAAAGACTATATACCACAGAATAGTAAACAAACAAAAGGTTAACTCAGCCGTACAACATGTCTTCTACATTTTATGTGGTATACTGCCCAGAATAATGGTGGACTATTGGTTCTTATTGGCTGTTTTATTAATTAACATGTAGTTTACTGGCCAGAGTAATGGTGGACTAGCCAGTTCAGTGTGCACATTGGTTGTTTTATTAATTAACATGTAGTTTACTGGGCAGAGTAATAGCCGACAACATGCGCAATGCGATATACTCGAGGACATAAACTCCATAGTTTCGGGCTTGTGTTGGCCTTCGGTTCATTTCTTATTTTGTGATTATAGGTAAACATTAGAATAGTTGACGTGCTCGCTCACGCTAACCTCGCTCACGCTAACCTCGCTCACGCTAACCTTGCTCACGCTAACCTCGCTCGCTGCGACTTCATGAATGGTTTTCTACATAAGAAACCTTACCCTAAACGATAACTCGAGGTTTTCACCTCCCCAGATATCCATTTCTTCATCATACGAACCAATGTGAAAAAAGTATTTCCTATCGACTGAAAATAGTCCTCCAGCCATGGTGGGAGTGCTGATGAAATAATTAAATGATGTACATTAAAAAAACTTGACTTTTGAACATCGAGAAATTAGGTTTAAGTTTTCTTTAACACGTTTTGGATGTTTTTTTTTTGTTTCGACTATTTTAACCAACTTTGCAAGGTCATATTTTGCCATCACGGCCATCCTGGCGACGTCAATAGAAAAAGGAAGTACGCTGTAAAATGGCACGCAACGCTGAAAGCTACTTGGCTGACCATTGAGATTTTTGTAGTTTAGAAATATTCCGACTCAGAAGAAACTTTTCACCAAATGTATTGTTTAAGCCTGATTTCAATTGGGCGAAATTTTTCGCGCGAAGCGATTTTTTTTCGTTCAATTAAAAACAAGTCTGATTAGTTCTGGTTGGAAGGTTGAAAGGCAAAAGAAATATTCGCTTCGCGTGTAAAAACTCGCCTAGTAGAAATCAAGCCTTACATGCAACATAGCCGCAAATTGACTTCCTTAACTATTGGCGTCACGAGGCCAATTAGTCACCAGTAACGCCGTGAGGATAAATACTAGTGAGCTCGATACTTTATATAACTGGAGGGAGATCTTTGATCAAGTAACGCCAATTTTATAATTGTAGTACGTCATTTCCAGTCCCTTTGCTCGGTTTCACACGTAGCAAACTGTGCAAAAGACCGAGTAAAGAAACTGGGAATAACGTACTATAATTATAAAATTGGCGTCAGATTTCGGCAGTGCAAAAGTCCGCGAGATCTCCCTTCAGTTATATAAGTCGAGCTCACTGATACGAACTTTGAAAGCGAAAAACTATATGGCGTTTTCATTTATAATAATATATTGCAAAGTTGTTAAGAAAACTACCATGTTTACTCGACAATGCAACACTAGTTAATTTAGGAAAAATATAACTTAAAACATACCAATTTCACGTTTTTAAAAATGTATACCGTCAGGCAAATAAGTACGAACAAGGTAGAAAGCAATGTGTATTAATGTGTACAGAATTCTCGTAAAAGAAATTTTTAGCTATATTCCAAAAAAGAAACATACGCAATGTTTTTTACTACTTTCTTATTTGAAACCTTTCGTAACCTTTCCAGCAAAACTGTTTAGCGCTTTTGGTGGAAACCTCGGCAAAACGTTTTACACAATTGCCAGTTTACCACTCTTCTTTTGTATTTCTCACTACTTACGTAGCACCTGATACCTGATTGACTGATACCTGACTGCAAAGTTGAAATAACTTAGAGTCTCTATGAGTTTTCAAAAGATGCTAACAAAACTAGTCGTTTGTACAGCTATACTTTGTTTTCACTCTAGAAGTACTTCAACTACTTACCGAATAGGGTCTGTTTCATCCCTTCTTAATTTTTGCTCTTCGGGGGGTATTCCTTTCCATTTAAAAAATAAATCCCAATTAAACCCTCCTCTTTGCTCAGCATTGGACGAGGCTTGATAAGCAAATGTATCAGCATTAAGTACTTCAATAGCTGGACAAACAACATTGCGATGATCTTCAGCAATACGAGCTAATAATGGTTCAACCCAACCTGGAGTTGCTTCGCAATGGGAGTCTAGAAATGTAAGCACATCACCCTTTGCCATCCGAGCTCCCCGTAACCGAGCTCGCACCAAGCCCTCGCGTTTTGAATTTCGTAACACTGTTACTTTCTTCATCTTCGCTACATGGTCATCAAGAGGAGTGGCCAACTTATCTAGACACACATGAGAATAAAGCCATATAATACAATTAAAATTTCAAATAATCATCAAGTATATTGTATGTAAAAAATAATGATTAAACAAAACTTACGCCAATTACCAACAAACAATTTTAAGAAATATAAGAAAATACATCAATCTAATACCTAACTAATGTCATCTTATAATCTATGAACTATTAAATTAAATAAAACAAAGTGGTAGGGTGGTTTTGAGTTTATTTCAGGACATGTCAAAGCAAAACTAACCATTTACAAGTATGCTTAGATATATACACAAAGAATGACGTAGTCAATTTAAAGGCAGGACAGATATTTTGTTTGTAAAAATAGCATCTCGTATTACGGACACTTTTTGTAAACAGATCTGAGCATGCTTGCACTGTAACTAGTTATTTTTGGTTTGACTATAGTGAACCGGACAGCCGAGATATTACCAGCACCTAAACCTTGTGTTTTACTTATAACTCAAATCTAAAAAGTACGGCACGAGACGAAGTCGAGTGCCGTGACTTTTTGTTCTACACACACTATGACATCATCTGTGATCTATTACAGTACATACGCACAAGAAAATCCAATCTATTTGTTTTATACATCAAAAAATACGAAAAACAACAAGCAAAATGTTGATGACGTCATCATTGTTAGTTTTAATAAGATTGTTGTATAAAAGATAATGTTACTCGTGGCAATATGTTTTTCTCAAATCAGATAAACAATATAGTACCATTTGTCACATAACATCACAGTTAGTCCCATATAGCAACACGCTCATACGTTTCACTTCTATGTGTATATTGGACAAGGAAAAATTGGGATTAGCATTTTAATAAAACAGAATATATGGATTTACTTAAAGTATTTATGAACGGAAATTTTTTTTCTGGACCGTAGCTCTACCTTAGGCAAATAAAATCGTCTGGTGTTAGCCTACGTAAAATAATAACGGCCAACTGCGGTCAGGAAAAGATTAATTGTTATAACTGCAGTACCTGTTAACAAATGTTACATTATAATGACAACACAGCGTACACAAAGCAACATTTAAACAATGAATTGCAACTACATGACAGCAGCAACGTCACTTTACGTGGAAATTCGTTCTCGGGAATATAGGACTCACTTCACATTCACGTTTTAAGCGCTATATAATGAAGTCCACACATTTGACAAAAAAAAATCACAAGACGAGCGCCACCGAAGAGAATGACATCATAATACGGAAAGTCTGAGATCCGGCAATAATAAACACTAAAATTATGTTTTATATACACTTTAAACAACAACGCCGGCCGTAACCGGCCACTTAATAAATTCTACTCTGTCTAATGCCAGAGCCAGAGAAAACCATAACCATGAGAGAAACTTATTGTCTAGTTTGAAAGTTTTCACATTGTTGTTTCACTTCATTTGTTGAAATTCATATAACTTGCTTGCAATACAGATCATGTAAAGAAAATTATAACAGACATCCATAATAACTTATTAAATATAGTTATTCAATGCATTTTTGCGCCATTTCATAGTATTATTTGTAAGGTATTAAAAGAAGATAACATTTGAAAAGTATTGAAGCTTACCATCTTCACTGAAGTCATCCACTACAATAACCTCGGCCAGAAGTTCTGGTGGAGTTCGGTTGACAACGCTGTGAACTGTACGTAATAACACAGAAAGTCTTTCTTTATGGAAACAAATGATTACAGATGTTGTCGGTAGTTTAGGTGGATAAAGGTTGTGTTTCGCTGCACATCTATAATAAAGAAGAACTAAATAAGATTTTCCAATGGAGGGAATTACAGCTTACAAAAATATCACATTTGATCATATGAAATTCACATCTGATCACATGCACCACATGCAATTCACATGTGATTACTGTACATACGACTCCCATCTGATCATATGCAATTCACATTTGTAATTTTCAAAGTAACATATTTTTGTATATAATTGTAACAGATTCTAGCCACAGTTTACCCAAGAGCGTGGTTAGATTGCTAGAAAGCGCTTTTTTCTGTTCTACCTCAGCCGTAATACATGACGTACAGGGATTGCATATAGTCTCCCCATTCTCCTACAATTTATCTTACACGTTTAGCTTTTCTTAGGAACCGTTAACTACACTTTATGTATATTTTTCATTCCAGTGGCGTACGAGAGCTTCCTTGAGCCTGGTTTCCATATGATCGCTTCGATCGCTCAAAACTGTGTTCAGCCAGTTAGAGTGATTGTACTATTGTTGACGGAGATAGTACGATTGCAGTGATTGGCTGGACACTATCTTGGGCGATCGAAGCGATCATATGGAAACCAGGCACAAGTAAGGCGAAGCCGGGTGCGGCATTGAATTTCTTTTTCCTTGTTCGGTGAACGAGTGCACGTAAATCCCAATAACACACACAAACTAAAAATGCTTTAACGATTTTAGTATTCAATTCGAATAATAAAAATTTCATGCACAGCTATAACGCACAGCTGTTCGTTGTTGTTTATTAAATGCAGCCACGTGGTACAAATCGACCAAAAAGGACACAAGTTTATGAAAAAAAGAATATTAGTTACTTTTATTGTTTTTTAATATCAAATGGTATTAAATTCTTACAGCTAATATTGATAATACAACGTTTGGTATAATTGTATAAACATACATCATCAATGTACTACAAGTATATATCGCCACCATGAAACAGTGATTAAAAAATATATCATTGTACTTTAACCTTTGGGATATTTCAAAACTTAAATATATAAAATGTACTTCGTATTGTCAAAAACCTCCTCTATCTTAAAACATATCGCCCCACCGACGAAAAAAATTGTGCTACATTAAATGTATGTCTTCTTTCACTTTAACTTTCACTTTTCTTCTTATCTTGAATAATTACATGCAGTGTTCATGATCAATATTACAACTCTGTACTAATAGGAGCTCTTTCCTGTTTCGTTGGGAAAAACGTTCTCTAAAAAAACAAAATCACGTGAATTAAAGCTTTTGAGTTTCTACGATTTATCACAAAAAAAGCCTGTATAAAAGCAGAAACCAAAAAGCTCAAAGTAAAAATTATATTAAAAATATTTCAACATAAATTAAAAACCTGTATAGCAAAATATTTTTAAGCCAAATTCACAGGTTATTCGTGCAAAAAACAATTCAAGAGGTACTTAAAACAATACTGTAAAAATATATTATATCGGTGCTTAATATGTTTTAATATTGTCTTATACTATATCAATGTCTGCACCAAAACGATGAACATTTTTATAGACTTAATCGATGAGAAAGCAATAAGCTTTTGTGGCACTATTGTCGCTTTTCACAGCACGTCACATGCCACTTGTTCGAGTGTTCTTCAACAATTGTCAACAGTTGTACAAGCAGACAAAATGATCTCGACAATGGCTTCATATAACAGCGGGTCCTTGGCTTAACGCTTCCGTCGCTTTAATAGCACGATTGCCACGAACCACGAACCCGGTGAAATGTCTTACTGACAAAACGCACAACTAATGCTAAAAAGAATCTGTACTATTTTGTAAGTTGGTATTAATATCATATGTGAGGTGTCATTTGACAGGGAATATAGTATCGAATGCACTTATGTGTACTTTTGCACTCGGGCCTGTGGAGACACAAAAATTATAATGAATTGCCATTATGGAACAAAATAAAATAGATCTGCAATCACGCAATTTTGTTGCGGAATTATTAGCCACGTTTTTAACTGCTTGAATTGTACATTTAACATCATATTTTTAACAAAAATCTCCCCATGAGAATCAACACAAAAATAACTCTACGATTAAAAATTTGTCATATACCCTTTAATCTGCTTGTTGACGCAAAAAATGTAAAGTCTCCTCGGTTTATTATATAAATATCATCTGCTTATTATCAACTGCCTCAACTGATTGTTATTTTAAACCAACTTAATGTCAATCTTATTTTGTACTATAATAAGTAAATCAATATTATTTTGTATCATAATAACCAGATCAATGTTATTTTCTGCCAAAACAGGTACTGGTTTTTCCAAAATAACATTCATCTGCCTTTACGTCTGTTCAGGCACGTGGCAGAGCCTACTGAAGCGTGCATGAAATGCGTTCTATATTGAGGGCGAAAACAACAACATTGATGTGCCTGCACTAAAATTACCTATAACGGTGATTGCATGAGGTGATATTTTAATAAACAAATTTGCTATTTATTAATACATCATTACTGATCAGTAGACGTTCCAAAAAATCGGACGTACCTGGTTCTTGGACTCGTTGCTAGTGTGTCCAGCTGGTGGTCTAATATATATTGAGAATATAAAATCATGTGAGTAACCAGGAAGAGGGAGAACTACTCGCTACGTCTTGATTTCAGCTACTTGAATTGTCAAAATGTGACTTTAAAGTTCTTATTCAAGGATTTTGATACGACTATCATGCGAAATGGTTTTTTACTCAAGAGGAAGCCAACTGCGGTTCATAATTTTTGACTTAATTAACGTTAAACGGGAAATAACAACATATTTCTTATTGTCTTAAATGTAAGAACGTATAAAACGTATTTAATAACTTTTACAATTCTACCATAGCTTTCTTTGTTTTCGAGATATTTTGCTTCAAAGTTTGCTCGTCATGACCTCAAGTGCGCCATCTGGGATTGTAACAATAACGCATGCAATCCCATATGTGACGACAAACTCTGGGTCAAAAAGTACACTGTTAGAACTACAAGTCTAAATCTACCAGAAACTTGATAAGTTCGAAAGACTCTTATTTCAACAGCGTAAGAACACCTTTTGCCTCAAACCTGCTCACTCCAAAAGCAGTTTTAGACATTTTACCTAGGTTATGACTTCATAAAAATCTGGGTTATATCTTTTTGGAATTTGTTGGATTGCTGACTTAAGTTCACAGCGAGCAAACGTGAAGAAGTGAAGTATCTCGAAAACAAAAACAGATGGCAACATTTGTAAAAGAAATCATTAAATAGTTTGGCATATGTAAAACTCATAATCCTTCATTCACAAGACAATCAAAAAGTTGCCATTTCTCTTTAAAGTGTTCTTTCGTAAAACTGGGCTAAAGTTATTAAACTTACTGCAGATTGAGGAGAGGGACAGTCTCAAGTCCCTTTCCACAACCTCCCTGCATTCCACTTACTTTTCATCGACCTCTAATATGAGTCCGTAGCAAAAAAAAATGATTGATCAAGGATTATAAAAATTAAATAATAAATCTATAAAGTGCCCTAACAAAACCTGAAGTAAAAGTGGAAGTGAACCCTGAAGCAAAGTTGATTCGATAAGTTATATTAGTACACAAAAGATACACATACTATAAAATTGTGGCACCAGTTGTTTTAGAGAAAATTTCGTCCCAAAGTTATACCTTTGATCCAAGATATACGAAAAGTACTGTGGGCGCAGAGATGCGTTATTGGGTAAAAAAATCGTCAAAAGCTCTCAAATTTCTATCCTAAACACCCGTGCAAACAAGAAGTATTTTATGGCTTCTTCTGAAGAGTATTTCTCGAGTTTTGAGGAACAAGGCAGTTGAGCGGTCAGAAGTAACGAGGATAATGTAGAGACAAAAACAAGTATGCTGGAAAGTGTCAAAAATCAAACAGTAAGCTACAAAAAAAGATACGGTACATTATTATTTGCACAAGAGACATTCTTTAAGAATCAACTTTGTTCTAGGGTTGATTTCCCCTAAAGAAAATCAATCTACGGATAGGTGTAAATATACATTACAATAAACAAAACCATTGTTCACTGTTATCACCGGATAAATATTATGCTAAAAACTGAGATCATTTTAGAATATACTTTAGTCCCCTTGTGACCAGTTAAACCAATTTGAAATCTCTCTTTTACCCAGTATGATAATATATAAGATCACGTACATGACATTTTGTTTTAGATGAAATGATTTGTCACGTAATAACTAGATGACGTCAAATTAAAATAGTGACGAGTTTTTTTTAGGACAAAATTAATTTCGTGTCAATACTCCATACCTTGGTGGATAAGCTGAAGGTTTGCTGGTGCCATTATAATGGCCTGCCGACATTTGTTGATATCGACGCTGATCTCCCTCGTCGACAAAAACAGGTTCGCCAGTATCTACATTAGTGGCAACAGTTGAAGTTTTAAGTATTTGATCAAGTTTATTAACCTTATCCGACATTTGAGGTAGATTACGCCGCCCTTCATGATTCTCGCTGCTTTTCCTGCCTGAATACGAGATTTTTCTTTCGTTATAACCGTCATCATTGCTAGTTTCTGACTGGCTTGTGGTTGATACTGGAGCATTATTCGTTCGTTGGCTCTGTTTCAATTGCTGCTTAGCTTTTAATGGTTTCTCTACTGTGATTGCACGAGCTGTCATACTAGTTTCTTTAAAAGATTCGTTTTTCTTCACTTTAGCACGGTAGTTAGCGCCAGGTCCTAACAACGAACAAAGCATGACATAAATACAAGGCACGACATCCAGCTCTAAGGAGTACATGTAGGTTGGGACATGGAACTATAAACTTTACTATTGCGTGTAAACCATGTGATAATCAATACAAACGTTCTCAGTTAAAGTTTAATGATATACTAATATATTGGTCAAAATTTTACTTCTCAGTACTTAGTAAAATACAACGTTATTTTAGCGTTATGTAAATAAAAGCACAGCGTTATTTATACAAAAGATGGGATTTATTATTCTTACTTTATTCCATTCTTGACAAATTGAATTTTAATCATAACAAATAATTAGAACTTTTTAAAAAAGTTTGAATATACATTATTAGCATATACTTAAAGACGGGATAGTACTTTTTAAGCAATTTGATTGGTTACTCCAGCTCGCAATATCCAACACTCTACCGAGTTTCAGACAAAACAAGATGGCTGCCCAGTTTGTTTCGTTTACAAAAGATGAAATTAAATGAATTAATGAGTATATAACAAAAAATAATAGCTTAAATGGTATATGCTAAAACAATTATTCACCTCAGTGTCAATGAATAGTGTCAGATATCTACCTCGACGCTACGCGTATCAGTAGATATCCGGCACTATTTACCTCCACCTCGGTGAATAATTGTTAATTATTATTACATTTTGATTATTTAATGCCTTCAACATTGTATTACATGAAGAACATGTTCGTATGTTTGCTTCACAATTTCATTTATCGTTTATTTGCCCTTCATTGAAGGGCTAGCTTAGAAGTGGAAATACAGAAAGTCAAAGCTTGAGAGTTACCCGGCACAAGCAGCTTTGTTCGCTTAAAAAATTAAAACTGTGTAAAAACTTACCAAAATAAATAGGTGGCTTCAAAACTCTAACCTGTCGAATATTATTCCATCCTTTGTCGCCATCATCATAATGTACATAATATTTTTGTCCTTCTATCTTAATAACCGTTCCAGAAAGATAAGCCGAAATGGATGACCAATGAGCAATAACTCGCATTCCTATTTGAATATCTTCCGCATTCGGATCCATGTCAAAAATCACACAGTCTTCGCTATCTCGCTCATGTGCAATTGTGTCCTCATTGTTAAATTTAATATGAACTTTCTCGCCTAAACCAGTTACAGTTCCTTTATAATAATCCCCATTAAGAGCCTTGGCCCAAACTTTGGAACCAACACGTATGTAACCTACGTATCAAGAGCAACAGTAACAACATATAAATACTCATATATGTAAATATATCTATACAGATACATA
>JAOBAZ010002906.1:0-13654 GCA_026546875.1 Pteroeides caledonicum | reverse complement strand
TTACCGTAATGCCTTTCGGATTATGTAACGCACCAGCCACCTTCGAACGGTTGATGGATCAAGTGCTGGCAGGTCTAAATGAGGTTTAAATGCCGATTTCCACTAAGAAAAACGTTCACGCAAAATGAGATTTTCTTTTGTCTTCTTTACTAATCGGTTTTTCTCTGGCTTTATTGATCTGGACTTGAATGTTGGACGCAGTTTCAAAACTGTACATTTGCGCTGCCCTAAAACAGTAGCTCTTGGCGTACCAGACCTTGGCCTAATATAAACAGTGGTTCTGAATATTTCAATGTTCGCTGGAGACCTTTCGAGACGTCCAATTAACTAGAAATTTTTCGTTGAGATAATCCCTCCATGCACAATGCAATAATTTGGCCCTAAATTCTTTCATTAAGACATCTAGACATCTTCATTGCATAATATGGATACATGTTTAGCTTCCTAGCTGATCTGGTCGTGAACAAAAAGCCTGGAACTACCAAGAAAATAGAAATCCATTTTCCTGTTTTTAATCACTTATATCTTTTCTTTTCCTTGATGAAACATGTTGAAACGTATTCTGTTTAATAAACAAAATTGGAAATCTGTCATAAAATTAGGAACAAAGTAAAGTATATTTCAATAGCAAATTAGCCGTTTTGACCGAAAAATGGATTTCTACTTGACAATTAGTGCCAGTCCTATCCCGTGCTTTCAGATCATCTGGTCCATTAAACACGTAAAAATTTTACAAAAAACTAGACTTAAATTATGAGGTGACACAGAATCAAAAAATAGAAATATCTTAAAAATCCAAAAGTGGAATTGGTATTATAATAGTATAATAATTTTTAATAATGACTTCTTCGACAATTTTCTCACATCCTCGAAATATTTTGATTTACATGTAACGTCTTCTCACCATGGTCTCAAGTCTCCATCTTAAAGTAATAATGATCACTTTCTCATGCTACATGGGTTAGGTTTTCGCGCGTATATGATGTTATAGCTTTCCACGCACAAAGAATTAATAGTCTTCGAAAAACCCACTCGTGTATGTTTTTTTCCATATTGCACTCTAAAATCAGATACTATATGCATCATTTATAATAGTACAGACAATACAATACTACTGTAACATGCATGAAAAAATTAAAATGAGATGGAAGACACGAAAAAAGACATTTTTAAAATGAATAGAATTGAGAATTAGAAGATTTGTCGAATCAAATAACAGGAAATTGTTTTATGGCTGTTCCCAAGGCAATTTTTTCTACGCCATCAAATGCAAAAAGTGCAGGTTTGTACTACCGTTAGTTTTCTTACCTCAGTATAGTAATCCATAATACCTTTTAATAGTTTCTTAAGATTGCTGCACTGTAATTAGAAATAAAACTTAAGATTGTTAGATGAAGATGCATTTTGTTATACACATAATACAGTACACTACTGTGTGGCGTATAACTGTACAATTTGACCGGCCAACAAGCCTGCGTTTTTTAACAAGCCTGCAATAATTGCACTCTTCCAGAATCCTGATCAGATTTTTTAGCTTTTTTCAGTGTAAACGAGAAATTCTCCTACTGTACATGTAAATTACATGTACAGTATAGGAGAATTTCCATATATTTTGAATAAATTGTTAATTATCACCTTTGGTCTGCTTTATATTATAAAAGAAAGAGAAAACTGTGCATTTATTGTGTGATAATGTATGACTGTGGACTTGGAAAAACTGCATACATGCATACATGATCAGCATTGTACAGTACAATGCAATACAGTGCAGTGAAGGGTAGTGCCGTACATACATATACGTACGTACGTATGTATATATGCATGCATGGATGGATATATAGTAATTATATAGAGCTTGTGACCGTCAATTAATCATCATTAGATAATATTGTTCAATAAATATTTTACCTTTAATCTCCAATTATCACCAGCATCTCTTTTCACTTTTGACATCCACTCATCATCAAACCAGTCTGGAGCACTACAGTTGGCATAAACATATGCACCAAAAATAATTTATCAATTACAATGACTGTACAGTATGTTTTGATTTGGATGTTTTGACAGCTTTGATTGAGATCGTGTAAGCTTTGAAAATTTACCCCTTTTTAATATTGGTTGTTCAAAAAAATTAAACAAATTAATATAGTACAGTATTTCATATCATATATCTACATAAAGAGTTGTACATTTGTCTGTTTAATTTTTTAGTCTAGTGTTAGTCAGAGTAAAATTCGTTAAGTGGCTGTAACTTGCGACCGGCACTACCGCGCATGGATTACGATCAGTTATTATGACCAAATATTAGTTTTGGACCTACTCCTGCTATGTACCAGAATTTAATCGAATTTTGGATTGAAACAATGAACTAACTGCATGACCCGAATCTCTCTTCTCATTCTCCAGATATCAAATATTTAAATGAGATAACTATGACATCGAAAGTAGAACACAGTAGGGATGTGCCGGATCAGGATACCGGATTCCGGTATCCGGTAATTTTCCGATATCCGGTAGTATCCGGAATCCGGTCGATTTTCCCCGGATATGTAACCGGATATGTAACCCATTGCTGCCTTGCCTCGTGAGTTTTCAACTTTGCAGTTTAAAAAGTAATCTGACTAGCTACATTGTGCATTTAGTCGCAAACAATATTTGTTATGGTAGTCTTGTGCAATAAAAATTTACTAATTACTATAAATTATGTATGCTACCAATATCCGGTAAGAATCCGGTATCCGATATGATCCGGTCAGTAAGTATCCGGTTAGATCCGGTATCCGGTAAAGTGGTATCCGGCACATCCCTAGAACACAGCATATTAACAATACATACTCGAAATTAAGTGAACACAAACTACTAAAGTGTGGTAACATCGCACGTGCTTTATGAGTGGCATGACAAATGACGAGTTTCCACGATTCATGATCTCGAAAACGATATACGATCTAAAAAATATCTTATATAAACATTTCCAGAATGGAAAAAAAAAACGCAAGGTTGCTATCACCGCTTACTGTTGAATGACGCCATCAAAAAAAAGATACTGATCAATGCAAAGTTAACACAACAGAAACACAACCTTAAACAAGACCTCGCCATCAAAACTTAGATAGTTTTAGCTAGATGAAGTTTAAATTAATTTGTAATTCTATTGAGAAACTGATGACATGAAAGAAACATAAGATCGGCGTTTAATTTAATTCGCCATCGCAGAAAGCTTGACACCCTAATCGAACTGAAGAGAACAGCAGAACATCCAAACGCAACAACCCTTAATCTCACTAGCCAAAACCTTTCTCCCAACAAGATCAATGTCCTCAAGTTAGGCCTTCGCCATGGTTTAACAACAAGACCCAACCAGCTTGAGATAATAGCCGTGACTGGAGGTATGTGGAAACAAATCTGCAGGTTGAACATTTTCAAAGACAGACGACACATTCAATACAAAGTTAAGAATTAACTTCACTCTTTTACATATGATTACATTGATTTAGACCTTTAACTCTTTTCACATAGTTGGTTTTACTTGCTTTAAGTAAAGCTACAGTAGCTACGGTCCGGAAAAGGTTAAGGAGTTTTATTTAGATAAAAAGAAAATTAGGATACTTCAAACGAAATTTTCGCATTTGGTTTTATTGCCGAATGCTAGTTAAAAGTCTTTTTGTTGGTGGTTGTCATAGTGTAATTTATTTTTGTGATTTAAGTGCTCATGTTCGGTGTCTCAATGTATGGACTTGATGTATGTGAAAAACGTGAACGCCGACTGGCAACCCAATTACTAGTGACTACCAGTCACATCACTAATAATACCTATCTACGTATACTGTACTGTATAATGCTGAAGAGATCTTTGTATTGCCGATTGCAGTCAATTTTTATAATTGTACTGAATACGTCATTTCCAGTCTATAACTGTAGCTGTCGTTTTTGTCATCTTTCTTTAACTACTATGCTTGACACGCTTAAGTTTGGATGTTTGTCTAACTAGTGACGTCATTTCGACGTCAAAGTCGCTCCCAGACACTTTAGCACCTCACGTTCGCATTTTTAATGGTTAAGAATTGCACATTTTTCATGGTTAAACTGTACACTAAACAACATATTTCATAAGAATAAATTACATAACTATAGTCACCAAACAAAGAACCTCAAGATGTCGCAATAAAAATAAGTAGGAAAGTTTCGTTTCATAAACACTTTAATGAACTAACAATTACTCTATTCTTAAACGTGATAAAGGCAACGGTGTTGTCGTAATGAAACATAGTGATTATCTCAAATCTGTTAACTCTATCTTCTCTAATCGTATGAGCAACAAAGTTTCTGCGCGTATTTATTTTGCCATAAATAAAAGAACTAACAAAGTTGTATATAACAGCCGTTTGCACTTTCTTTATACCTGTTTTGTTCTTGAGATATTTTGATCAAAACTAGCATGCTGTCCGCCATCTTGGATCATAATTGTACCTGACGTCACAAGCTGGGTAAGGCGGTGAGCTCGATATTTACCTTACTGTATATAATCGAATGACGCCAATTCTTATAATTGTAGTAACTCATTTCCAGTCTCTTTGCTCGGCCTTTCGCACAGTTTAGTACGTGCAAGACTGAGCGAAATTGGCGTCAGATTTCGGTAGTGCGAATGTTCGCGAGATCTCCCTCCAGCTATACATCTATCAGCTATCGCGACGGTAGGTCTACCTTACTCTACCTTAAACAAGTAAAATCGTCTGGGGTTGGCTTACACAAAATAAAGTTCAAGTGTTAAAGTTCGAGTTCTTGCAAATGTCCCACTTTTTCACGAGCAATGACGTTTAATTCCTCAAAGGAAAAATATTGCATCACCTACTTTTGAGTTTTTGCATATCCGTAAATACCCAAAATGACGGAAAGCTTGCTATACAGTAAACGTTTGATCAAAAATATCTCAAGAGTTAAACAAGATATAAAAAAACTGTAAAGTACATTTAATGTACTATTTTAAAAAAAGTCTTTCTAATGGGACAAATATAACGGGCCTATGGCAAGCGAAATTTTTTGTTTCACCCGATCCCAAATTGCCTAGACCTACTTCTTTGCAAAATTAGTGAATCAGAATTATATCAACTTCCTAAGACCTTTTGTCTGCCCATTTTGAGCACACGGACCCCCCAAAGTACATACATGTACTGCACCTACCAAAATCTAGACCTTTTATTGACACTAACTCACCATAAGTTGGCAAATTTTTGTCGAATTTCAATAAATTCATTAACACAAAACGAATTTTTTTTAACAGAACGCTTTCGGATTCTTTTTACGCCGCAATATCAGATTTAAATTTTAAATTTAGAATAAAATTTAAATTTAGATTTTATATCAACTCTGGACCCGATTTATACTCAGAAGGTTACCAATTCGCGTCTTTTGACGTTGTTTCGTTTTTTTACCAATGTGCCTCTCACCAAAACTGTTAATATTAGTTTAGACCGCATTTTAATAGAAACTAAATTGAAACCAACTTAAGAAAAAGAACATCTAAGAAACTCATTCGCACTAAAACGGCATTTTCATTTGACTAACGACTTTATGAACAAGTTGACAGTGTATCGATGGGTTCCTTACTTGGACCAGTATTAGCACAAATTATCTTTAAAATAATTAGGGAGAACTATTGTTTCCAATTTGATTACAGCCAACAAAATAAAGTTCTACAGAAGATATGACAATCATACATCAGTGCTAATTAAAATAGCTGACATTTGTGCTAGCTAAATTCTTTTGACAAAAACCTACAGTTCACTGTTGATACTTTTAATGACGGCCTTACCCTGTATAATTTCCTAGATATTAAAATTTCAGCCGGCGTTGTTGATATGATAGGAATAATTTTCTGGACCTTTCCAAGGCATTTGCTATGGTTAAGTAACCATAATAACGGTAATCTGTTCGACAAACTTTAAGGCATCCGAAATGTACAGTAGCTGTTACTTGGATAAAAGGTTACTTTGCTAATCAATTGCTACTTGTTCAATATAATAAATAGTTTCTTTATATAAAATTATTCAATTTGGGGTGTCCCATGGTTCTATCCTTTGTGCCGGATCCAGATACCGGTAATTTAGCAATATCTGACAGTATCCGGTAATGTGGTATCCGGCAGTATCCGGTGTCCGGTAATGTAATATCCGGCAGTATAAGGTAATTTTGCGATATCCAGTAGTATCAGGAAAAAACTTAAGAAAAAAAGCATTTGCTTGTCCAGCTAGTAAATGCCTCATATTTACTGGATAACTAACCAATCAAAATGCTTAAAAGGCATTACCGTATTTACTCAATGTAGTAAAAAACAGTTAATATTATGTACTTAATATGGGAAAGTTGACATATTACCTTTGAAAATTGTTTACAGTAGATCTTGTTTGCAGATAACTTAATGTTGGGTTTACAAGAGGTTATCGTCAAGGATGCCTTTTCTTAAACAAAATATATATTATACTGTATATCTATTCCAGATGATTTTTTTTCGTTTCAGGTACTGTTGCTTTCGTGGTGGTGCCTTGGTTCCGGCTCGTATCCTTTTTTGTTTTTTTTTTATTTATAGTCCGGCTTTGGAGGCATAGGTAAGTATGTATTTAGTGGGTCTCGTGTTGTATATTTTCCACCCCTCCTGGGTGTGACTGTCACTCTGCATCGAGAAGTCATTCTCAGCAGCTAATCTGCAGTTTTGGATCCAATTTTAGGTTGTTGTTTCCAGCATACCTCAGACACATGTTGTTATCCTGTTGTGCCACAAGCTGCTATGACATGCAATCCTGTTAGCTGGAACGCTCTCAGGAGCAACTACCCCCGAAATAAATTTGCTAACCTGTCACTAACTGTCATCTAAACTACGGCGTGTGTGCATTGCTGTTGTACTGTTTGGGCGGTCGGTTACCCCTTTCACGAGTGCATCAGTTGTTAATAAATACTACAAACTATAAAATGCATAAATAATGTGACCTACATGGTAGCCAGGCACTGACACATTGCCACTCCATCACTTAGTTCTTCTACAGTGGATTTTGCATTGATATTTTCAAATGTGTTAAGCTACAAAAATGTTAGAAGATTACGTGTTTAACTATAAACAGTTTACAACTCATAAACACATAATATAATATGCATTCATTGCGTTTACAAGCTAAATAAGAGTAAACAAACGAATAGAATATAACTCGCTAAAAGTATATTATTTTAATAATAATATATATCATAGCTATCATTCAATAAATCATCTATATTGTTTGATCTTTGGACTGTCACTGTCAGTGTCACAGTGAGTGAGTCAATGAATGATTATATAATAGTATAATTATTTTTAAATATATAATATAAATAGATGTCAGTATTTAACTTACCCATATGATAAGGCTATTACATAATATTTCTTCGTTCATTGTAGCTCCAGTTTGCTATCTGGTACCAAATAAAGGCTTCACAACTTTTTTCTTTCAAGTCAATGCTCTGGTTATCGTTTTAGAAGGTTCCAAAATATTCACAAAGATCATAAGTGAGCCGGCGCATTAGCAAACCAGCGTAAATGCGTTTCTGCAAATACTTCATTTAATTCAGTAAATTTGTGTAGTACATTTTCAAATTTCCAAACAATATACCAAAGTCGTTTTCTCAAAACGTATTTGGAAACAGTTAAAAAAATGAGATAATAAAATGGCACAAAATTAGCTAAAAATTCTGGGAATAAACTCTTTAGAAAAAAGAAGTGTTTGCCATTGTGCTATGCGACCAAAACCGGAACCGATGGAACAACCGGTGTAGCGCGAAATGGGTAACCTGCGAAATCCGTGACCATTACCGATCGACGTTAATAATTATTAAGTATGTGACAAAAGATTTGGCACATATATACGTTATCTGTGTTCTTATATTAATTTGTGATTTCTTTTGTAGATTTGTTGTCTTCACTATGTAGCTATGTGTATCTATAGAGGAAATGTAAACTACGAGCGTTGCTCTAAAGCTAAGCCTCAATAGCTTGGGAGAGCTTCTTAGAGCCTGTTTATATGAACCCGGTTAGCCGGGACGGGACGTTTTCATCTCGCCTAATCGAGAAACTCGTCTCGCCGGAAGTGGGCCGAGTTGGGGACAATTCACAACATTTAAAAAGGCGTTTATTTTTTTCTTGATATTTTTCAAATGTTTGGTGTCTTGTTACGTTTGTAAAGTACACGAACAAGCAGAATGTGGCTAAAGCGCCTATGTTATGATCAACAAAGCGCCACATGGACAGAAAAATGAACCGTGACTCGTGCCGGCTAACCTGGATGAGGTGTTTATATGGACATTTCTCGTCCCGCCTAGGCGAGATCCCGGCAGCTTTGCGGCAGCTGTTGCCGAGATTCCGCTCAGCCGGAACGAAGCGGGATGCATATAAAGACGCAATTTAAATTACATTACAGACGGGATTGCGGCAATTGTCTCGTCCCTAAAAGTGTTCTTGCTGTTTATGTTATTATCAATGTTCATATTTTCTTAAATAATATTAAAAGAAGTCTGTGCCACTGAAACACATACGGCCGATTTATTACAGTTTATAAAAATATTCTTTAAAATAGTCTCCGTCAACCAGTTCAGCGGGCTTATTGGCCAGGAAAGGCAATTGACTTGCTAGGAACATGGCGGACAACATGCGTAATGCGACATGCGCGAGGACGCTGAGTGAGACTATTGTATATATTTATTCTGTGGTTCGAATAAAGAAACATTGTTTTTTCTTGTGATTTCATCCAAATTTCTCACTCGAATACTGTTTTAATAGTTATAATGTCACAACTGATCCCAAGTTGTTCTCGTTGTCGTCTTGTCGTTTCTGAATCACCTTCACCAAAGAAGACGTTCCGGTACAATAGCGGAAGTAAACATTTTTGTATCCCGCCATCCACGTCGTCTTGATCTGACGACGTGAAATCTACATCTCTCTATTGATGACGACTTGAGACGTAAATTACTTCTTCATAAATTTTGGCGAAAAACCTTTTGGTTAATCAAGTTTTTATTCTCTTCAATGAAGTTGATCAAAAGCTTTTATTCAGAAATTCAATGTCAAACAATAAGCTGCAGCAATTGGTATCCATACCCAAATAGCCAAGCATATTAATATGGAAAAATTTATTAATTTCTTTAACATGACGGTGCAGCTATTTTAATTGAATTTCAACCCGAATTACTTTGTGCCTCCTGGGTGCCCACCACCTTTTGCCACTCTTGTCCGGAACCCTATACCTATTATTTCTTTAATGTTTTTTAAAGTGCCTATATCACTTATGGGATGTTTACGGATTTAAAAAGTACTTTAGATAGTTAATTAATAACTTATAGAACACTTCTTAATTTACTCTCATATTTTCTGAGATACAGGGTCTGAACACTCTTAGGGGACTGGGACCCGGGAATGCTGCTCTTCACACAAGCTGGAACAATTTGCCACAAAGTTGAAATACAATACTATATTTTCGAGTCCCATTCCCGGCCTAGGCACGACGGAAAATTTTTCAAGAATGCTATGTTTAAGCCTAGTTTACACGGGCAAGTTTTCCTTGGCATTTGTCGATTTTGCAAGTTTTATTTGGTCATGTAAACGGCGAAAAATGACACGTTTTTCCATGACAAGTACACTTGTTTAAAAGCTGACATCCTAGCTTTTGAACAAGGCAAAGTGTCACTGAAAAACTTGCCATTTTTCGCCGTTTACACGACCAATTAAAAGTTGCCAAATCGGCAAATGCCAAAGAAAAACGTTCCAGTATGAAATTGGTTTAAATTGTCAAGGGAAATTTGACAAAGAAGATTTATTTGTCATTTACACGAACAAATATAATTGGCAAGATATTTGTCAAATAAAACTTGCTCGTGTCACTAGGGTTTACCGTTTTGAATCTAAAAAAGTATAGAAGTAAATAAAAAATGTTCTATAAGTTATAAAATAACCTGTTGAGCTCTTTTCAAATGCGTAAAGATCTCGCAAGTGATACAGGCATATTGAGAGCTAACCACCCGGCTTTTTAAAATCCCGGATATGCCTTTGTATTAGTATATATAGGCGAGTGGTTGTAAAGGTGAAGGGCAATCGATCTTCTAATTCTTCTAATGTACTATGAATGTTCTAACAAAATGTTGTTACCGATCACATAATACAGCAGTGGGAATAATATTGTTCCTGGCATTAAAGATTCCATTGCAAGTGGCCTTAGCCTTGTAGTTTTGTCATGGGGTTAATTAATTGACAATATTGATTTTGTGGTTTCCCAGCCATTTGTAGTCCGTGTTTTGTGATGCAGGTTTTGTAATAAGTGTTTGCGAGTATAACATGATAATACAAATCAAGAGCATGGGAATAGCATAATAATTGGGGGCGGGGCGGCATACAAGAAATTACTACCCGAGTGGGAACATTTTGAGAATTTGGAGTCGATAATCGTTGCAAATGGCATTTTCAGAATCCTGTATTCCTCTTTCCGTAACAGTGATAAATCAAACAATTATTGGGGACGGCGAGATATTCCGCTTACAAATTAATGAGGGACGCGGCCTCACGCCCCCCTTGCTCCCATTGTTCTTCGCCCCTGATACAAATAAACAGATTATATTTTACAACTGGTCAATTATACCATTCACGATACAAAATATGAATTTTGTTTACTTCAGTTTGTGTACAAATTGTACCAAGAATTGTCGTGACAAAATTTAATATACTAAGTTTCAACAAATTTTTTTTCTTGATTAAGTTGTGCAATTAATGCCAAAATCATACTCGTGATCACAGAATAAAGATCTATAAAGGGCCGCTCAGTGGTTCAACGTGTCTCCTTTTTTATGCAAAAGTATGCAATTTATACTGGCTGGAACCAGCCAATTATGCGTGCTGATTGGCCATAGCATACAGTTTACAGGTTGAGCTAGATGCGTTATGCGATCTGCGCGGGGACAAACATTTGAACAAATTACAAATTACAAATTAACAAATCAATGATTAACAAATCGTTATAACCACTGGTGTGATTTTGGCACGTTAATTGTACTCCTAATTACACTGCATGCAAATAGCGTGTAATTAATAATTGAGGCGGATCCAGGATTTTATAGGATAGGATCATACATCAACAAAATCTGAACTAGATAACTCGATCGGACACCTCAAATATATTATCGACTCTCTCACAGCCTTTCAATCAATTTTAGAAGGAGGTTCAGTAGCGTAGCCAGCCCCACACTAGACCTGTACGATTATTACGTCATAAGTCATAACTACATGGAAACGAGGTTTAGTGGTCAAGAAATATAGGTTTAACAAATTAGGTGGTATTTCCATGTCGTTGTGACTTAATTACCGGAAAGGTCTATTGTCGGTTGGCAACACTTGTACATGTCTACCTACACCAATCTGGCGGATTGCTTTACGCCACTGTAGACAGTTGCGTAACCAGCCTGACGATTTGTCCCGCTATGCTAATATTTTGGTGTTCATTGACTGTGAAAACAATAGATTTCTAAAGACATGAATAATTATAATAATTCGAAATTTGCATAACGGGACAAAATCGTCAGGCTGGCTACGCAACTGACTGTAGAGGTAAATCTGTCTTTAGATTATACAATTACCTAATGCATGGGTAGCGTATTTGGATATATAGCTTTATCAAAACATGCTGGAATGTTGCGAGAGTTGCGAAAAGCGACTGAAATCACGAGCCGAAGTCAAGTGATTTTAGCAGCTTTTCTCAACTCGAGCAATATCCGAAGTTCAAGAAATGTTCTCGCAAATTTTATTGTAACGTCACAGTATAAGAATTTAATTTAACCCGTGTTTGGATCGTGTTATCCTATTCCCATGACTATTAATCAATCAGCGCGCGCGCGTAGCACATACGTTATTTTATAAACAACAATAAGAAACTGAGTGTCGGCTTTTACTTATGACACACATTTGATCTAGGTTCAAATCGTTCAAATCCCAGATCGATATAGACCTGTTGTTGTTAAAAACTAAGCAAACATTCATGAATATTAATTAGTGGTTGCCTTTTTTTGATACACCCTGTAGCATCATATTATATTATCATAAGCATCATTTCCCTGGGGTGATTTTGTATGAACACCTCGCACACCTTTTCTCTGGTAATGGCGATGACATACCCATGTATGACACTAACGGATATCTCAGATAGTCTACGTTATCATTCTCTTTGCCACATTGGCAATCGCCTTACAAAAGAGAGAATGAGCCATACTGCCAACTGCTATGAGCCGTACTAGCAACTGGCTACAAAGCAACAATCTTCAAAAGTTCTCTCATGTTTATTACTTAGGGAAAACATGCTATCATATCGGCATGTTTTTCCAAAAATGATGCCACAGATTAGCTTCCTCTTTGGTGTGGTGCTTGAAAATAATTGGGTAAGCGAGACAGTCAACTCTCAAAGGCTGATAAGATTGGCATTAAGTGAATGATCCCACTTCTCTTGCAATGCCTTGGCCAGTTCTAATGGCTTCTGATGACCTAATGACGATTACTGCCGGGACGACGGCACAGCTTGTAATGCGCTCGTTTATACCTGCGGGTCCCCCTTCGGTATGGGCAAAACCGAACTTACCGAAGTGCAGAACGGGCTTTATAGCACCCTATCTTATTATTGTCTATAAAAACATTCACCTTTAAATTAACTGGTTCTGTGTGGTGCGGTGGTGGTGGTCTATGTGGTCACAGAGTACTAAATCATACAGAGGTCTCACTTCGGCAAAAATGTGAAATCGGATTCGTCAGCAAATCCACGCCATCCTGGTATACCACGGAACTTTTTCCTTACATCGAGATTTTTTTGGGTATGATACTCGAACATTGCTCAAAGTCGTAGTGAACACTGCCGGTTGTTTGAATGAACCGCCTGTTTTGCGGGCGAAAGCTTTCACGTCCATTGATTTGAAATATTCAGACCAGTAAGTCGTTTTCATTCAAAAAATATACAAACTCCCGTAGAATTTTATAAAACATCTAACACTACTATAGCTGATGTGGTGGTCGTAGCGTAAGTTGACAAAGAATAGTGCAGGGGAAGAGCCTGGTACCGAGTTAGTGGAATTGCTCTTTGTACCATTATGGCGTCTTGTTTGGTCCATGTGATTTTTTTCTTGTCAATAGTTTCGGTGATTTTTGTACCATGTTTACTTGCCGATAAAGTCAAGGAAGAGTTTGACAAGAATTCAGAAGGAGATGATTTTGCAGAATTTGAGACTGAAGAAGACGAAGATAACGATGTAGTTGATATTCAAGAACAACATTATGATGATGATGACGATGATGATGATAAAGATGTTGTAACTGTCGAAACCGGTAAGGTAAAAACAATATAAAACCTTTTCAACCGCCTTACAGTGCGGGGAGTCGTTAGTTGATAATTCTCGTAGCTTCACTTCCACACTACTGTAAATTTCAACAGTTAACAGAGCTTCTGCATTCTTTCAGTCATGCTACAGTTTTAATAGGGAATAAAGAAGTGGTTTTTCTTAAATAAAGGGAGAAGCTGGTTTATGTTTTAGCCATTATTTTGTACTTAAGGACCTCTCAAATGTATACTTTTGTTTTGAAGTACAGTACCAACCAAACCAATTTAATATA
>JAOBAZ010002795.1:0-13655 GCA_026546875.1 Pteroeides caledonicum | reverse complement strand
TTATAACGGAAACTTTGTAATCGAAATTTCACGGTTGCACCATACGGGAACCCGACTAAGTTCCCCTTCATGGCGGCAGAAGTGGTTTCACTGGTTTTACTGGGCTTGCTATGCCAGGGCCCCCTCTAGTATAATATAAGATCTCTATGGATATGACACCATACACTGCATACCATTATCAGGAAATGAATGTTCTGATAGCATTGTCAATACTATATGTACTTATCATTTTACAATTGCAACATATTTGTAAATTGAATTTTCAAGTCACCACATTCTTATGCAGCAGTTATCCCTTTGACGGCCCAATATTTTTTGTTCATTTACAGCTTATCAGCAGCTGTTATATCCCCACCACAGTGGTTTTTTTGAAAATGTGCTTTAAATTGCCGTTTGGTGACCGGGGCAGTCAAAGGGTTATCCCTTATACGGTGGATAGGGGTCGTATACAACCCCAATCATTACACTGCATAAACAATACAACAAAAGAAAAAACAAAGTGACCATCGGTCCACCTAATCTTGGGCAAGTAAAATCGTCTGGCATTGGCCTATGTAAAATAATAAAAGTCGATCGCGGCCTGGAAAGGGTTAAGTTGTATACTATAGGGTACAATTTGTCTATTACAATTTGGGTCTTGATCAAGAAGTAACTAACCTGTACTCCACAAAAAGGTTGTCATGTAGATCAATTATAAATCTAAAACCTAATTTACAGTAAACAACTGATTACTTATGAATGGTGTAAGCTAAGTAAGTTATATAATTTGTACAGTTATCATTAAATACAGTTATTATACATATATATATATATATATATATTATGGGCAGTTATTGTTGAGTTGAACAATGCAGTATTTCTTTTAAATCCCAGATGAACCCAGGCAGTGATAAAAATTTATCATTTATCTTGTCACTGATATTTTATTTATATATATTACTTTCAATGTTTGTAGAAAAAAACAAAAAACAAAGGTTCAAAACGTAAAAAGGAAGAAATCGAAAACCAGGAGGAAGAGAGTAAAAAGTTTAAACCAGGTACCAGGTTTAAACCAGGATGTTTTCATTGAGAGTGGTCAAGTAAAATTACCAATTACAAATTGTTGTAACATTTTTGTTTTCAGAGACAAGTGATTCCGATAGACCAGTTGTGTATACTGATGGATGTTGCTTCTTTAATGGAAGAAATAATGCCAAAGGTGGGATTGGTGTATTTTGGGGTGATGATGATAGCAGGTATATTAGAGTTAACCCATTAATTCCTGTGTAATGCCCTTATTATCCTTATTGTCAAGATTCCAAAGCTTTTTAACCATCCTCAGTTTTTGAATGGTGTCTATTAAAATGTGTTTTAATATTAAATGATCAGCTAGGTGGAATTTATACAATATTTTTTACTGATCATCATTGTAAAACTTGTTTTATAGAAATTTAAGTGAACAACTAAAAGGAACACAGACAAACCAAAGAGCAGAATTAAATGCAAGTGACGTGGCAGTTGATCATAATCATGATATTAATTTTTTTATTTTTTGTTGAAATTACACCTACAATTTTTTAGGCTGCTATTAGAGCTCTGGAAACAGCTATTGCTGCTGAACTTGATAAAATAGAGATCAGAACAGACAGCAAGTACACTATGAATGGTAAGTTTATCTGGGTATGAATGAATTTTGTGTTATTATATAACAGCATGGTACATATATGGTACTATAGGTTCAATGAAGTACATGTATGATGTGTATACCAGGACCCAAATATCTCATACTACAGTGTAATGGTACACACAATTTGATTAAATATATCACAAACTGTAGCAGTGGACAATGGTTACTGGTAGTTTGGCCTTAGAAATCTGAACTTTGTTGCAGTACTGTCGACTTGTTACACTTGTATATTGTTTTTAGCAATGACAAGTTGGATGTCAAGCTGGAAGAAGAAAGGGTTTAAAACATCCAAAGGTGAAGATGTGAAAAATAAAGAAGATATGATGAAATTGGATGAGTTGTGTCAAAAAATTGATGTAAAATGGGTAAGTGGCAATTCCATAACCTGAATACAACTACAGTACCAATATGCATTTCTGAAATGTAATTATGTGATAATCCAGCCACAAAGCTTGTGTTCAGCAAATACTGTATGAGAAACTTGCAGGCTATTTATTTTAACCAATTATAGTTTATCACATTGAGTATTTATTGGTAGAGCTGTTAGGTAAGTTCAAAGGTAACCTAAGGTTTTCACTACCAGTATATTTTGTGGTACCTGTACAGGTACATGACCGAGAGCTAGGAAAAGACAGACAGCTGTGTTTAACCGGATTATACCAGTACATCTATGCAGGGCCATTAAAAGCCTAATAGCACTCCTGTAATAGCACAACAGATCAAATGCCTTCTCTGGAAAGTCTCCCTATTGCTGCTTTCTTTTTACACAAGATGAGAAAACTATATACCACAGCCTTATCAGATACCCACTGCATAACATTAGAAACGAGTCCGAGTTGTCAATAAGCAGATAGTCAATGAGGGCACAGCCTGAGTTGACTATACTCACAGACAACATATATTTAGTTCCATGTTAGAAAAAATACAGTTTTCTTATGTAAACTAATGAAAATGTTGTTTTTTTGATATACTAAGAATGATTAGTGTCAGCAAGGACATGCAGTCAAAGAAAATTATTCCTCAATACAGCCTTAAATCAAAATCATTCCTGATTGGTCAGTTCCATTTTCCCTTAGCAACATATTGTCTAAGGTAATTCTGATATAAATATTCATTAGTGGTTTAATCATGTCAAACAAAAGGTTGCTAGCCAGTCACTAAGGAAAAATGGGACTGACCAATTAAGGAGCGATCTTGGTTTAAAAACACGAGAGGAACATTCCAGTTGTTAGCACGTGAACTGTCCACATCAGTTTGCGCCAGCATTTTACATGTCAATTCAATTGATTAATAATTAATCTTTTTGAAATACTTACAATCATTTAAAACTTGCAGGTCCATGTCCAAGGCCACTCAGATGTCTATGGAAATGAAAAAGCAGATGAACTTGCAAGAAAAGGAACTAAATTATAAATTTACGTGGCTTAAATATTTGATAAAATTTCAAGATTGTAATTGATCGTTGTAAGATAGTGAACTGGTATGGTTTTGCTAAGCAAAAATTGAATTTACTAAAAATTTTACCATTAAAAGTTAAAGATTTTGCTTATTGAGTTTTAAATACAGTTAATAATGAAACAAATTTTCGCCTAACGCGAAAAGTAACGACATTTTGATAGACAGAGATCAAAACGAAATTCGTCATTTGTTCCGAAATACCTGCATTATAATTTGACAACTGGCAAAAAATTGATACTGTTTGAATGTTTTATTTGCAGTCTGCACACAAAATTATCAAAAAAAAAAACACGAGCCTTTCTTGACAAAAAAATGACCACAAGCTAACCAATCTACAGCCTTCTTTCGATGTAAATATCGCAAGTTCTCAAAGTTGATCGACTCACGTTTTGCCGAATTCAATGTCAATATAGAAATAAACAGCACAATAAAAGTAGGCTTTATTTTGACATTTACATCATCGTAACAAATACAGGAAAGTTAGCCTGTGCTAAAGCGAAACAACGCAACTTAAAATCAAATACAATGTCCAATGTTTTAATTGAAAAAAATACTTCACCTTAAACAGTAATGTATTTCCACCATAAGATAAACTTGATAAACAGTATTTCAATCATGCTCATTTCCTTGTCCTCAAACAGTAACCGAGAACTCGAAATGAGAACAAAAAAGGCGGGAATGTTGTCAGCCAATCACAATCAAGCATAACCACATTTTGAGTATGTTAAGTGTTTGTTAACCTCTTTAAACGACGAGCTGGAAAACGGCCAGAAACTGTAGCTACTTAAATTTCACTCTGTCTAATGCCAGACGATTTTACTTGTTAGGGGAAAACATCCTGCCATCAATTGGTTAAGAAATGAGTTTGTTAAAACTCTCTTTAAGAAACTCTATTAAACGGTTAAAGAGAGTCTCTTTAACCGTTTAATACCCACACGAGTGCAAAGAGCCTGTGGACAAGGTTGGTATGCACTAAGAACAAAAGAATAAACAAGAAAACAAAGCAAAAACAAAGGGAGGACAAAGAACAAAAATAAAAGAAATTAGGACTTAGAGTAAAATTGATGGCGGGAAGTTTTCCCCTGACAAGTAAAATTGTCTGACATTAGACCGAGTAAAATATATGTTAGGTAAGTGGCTGGTATTCAGCTATCCCACAATACATGGGTTAAAAAGATAGTCATAGCATACTCAATTCTTAACCCATGATGGCGGAAAGTTTTCCCCTGACAAGTAAAATTGTCTGGTGTTAGAGTAAAATCTGAAAAGTGGGCCGCCAGTTAATTAAGGCCGTCATCCAGTGCATGGGTGAACCCACTGCTCACGGGAGGTTTCCCCTAGGCAAATGAAAATCTGGTAAGCAGCTGTTTGCTGCCGGCACCAGGGCACAATGGTTAAAAATAGGTTTGTGCAGTTGCTTTAGCAATCTACTGTATGTGGTTGCCATTGCTAAAGATCTAATATGAATAGTTCTTCAAATATATTTCTGAAATACAACAAAATGTGCAAGGTAATGTTTACATTAAACATGCTAGAATAGCCATCATGCATACAACAAAAATATAACAAACTAATTACCAGGAGTCCTACCCACTTGGATAGACTAACAAAATTTAAAGTAAAATTTAGGAATATAAATAATATAAGCACATAAATCAAGTACTGATTTATTATGTCATATTTTCTACGGTACATTTTTTGAGAAAATTAAAACGTAAAAATCATCTTAAATTTTACTTTAATCAACAGTCCAAGAAATTAGCAGCCATCAGCAACTCCAACGCAATTTCAGGAGCAATAGGAAATTCTGGGATCTCTGTGCTGCTATTTGTGTAACGGACCTTATAGAGAAAATACATGCAGATTTTCTGTAAAATATGTGATGGAATTTCTCTGAAGTGCACTTCATTGGTTTCATTTTCTGAGAACTGGCCTAGTTAAAAGAAATTAATTGTAAGAAAAGCATATATTATTTAATAGGTATTTTTTTTTACCAATCAAAACTGGCATTGAAAGTCACACTTCAAACCCAATGACCACTCAGCAGTCAGTATTGAAATTTCAGTACTACCCCACTACACTTAAACATGTGGGCAACTCTCCTGTCATGCATATGACATTCAGATAACCACTTTGTTGTTGTTTAGTGCCTTAGGCTTTACTGATAAGTATTTAAAAATTATTGAGATATTTATTGGATTTTGGGTTAACTTAATCAGTACATGTAAATATTACCGGTACAACTTTTTAATTGATTTCCTTTAAGGAAGCAAATGCATGCCATGTATGAGTCACAGTAATGTTTTTTGCTAGTTTTCAAAATGAACTAAAGTTGTAAAAATACTATGCAAGAAGTTTTAAAATTTTGCAATGTAGGCTCAATTTAACCCTTTACAGCCCAGACTTTCCACATTGACAAGTAAAATTGTCTGGCGTTAGACAGAATAAAATACTAAAGGTGGCCAACAGGCTATAAAGAGTTAAGCGAATTGTTTACAATGTTTAATCTTTGCATATGTCTTACCTGGTCCACTCAACATGGCTTTAATAGTGCCTGACGTAAGTGCATAATGCCTTTTGATAACAAACTCATGACCATCACTTGAGATTAATTTTACATATTGTGCATCTGGTCCTTCACAGCCACCATATACTGGCTCAGTAGCCTCAAGATTTGACATGGTGTGTTTCTTTCAGGCAAAAAGCTTTTAAACCTTGTAGAAAAGAAGATATGAATAAAGCAGAACAAAGCACAGTTCAGTAATATTCTATAGAATAAAAACCAATCCTGCCAGAGTCATTTGTTAATATATTAATATTACTGTCCTTTTTGATTTATAGATCTGGAGTGAGGGGAATTCAATGAAATATTACCCCCACAGGAAGATACATGTATATCCCGAGGGATATATCTTCCTCAAGGGGTAATATTTCATCAAATTCCCTGAGCAGAAGGTCTATAAATTATGTTATATTAAAATATTGTCCATACAAACCAACCACATCATAAAATGGCTTCTTTTCGACTAGCTTCAATCTAGTCACTTGTGAGGCATTCCATGCATGATACGTGCAAACTCAAATATCCTGCTGCAATGTGTATTAAAAGTCGAATACCCCGCTGCAATGGGGTATTCAACTTTTAAACTAATGATGTGTGGAAAACTCAGTTGAACTCCCTGAATTTGCCTGATCATGGACCACACAACAAATCAGCTTTATGAATGGCTATTACGGTTGAGATATAATATATCTATACCAGCGCATACATCTGTATCAATATTAGTGTTTATGTAAATATTGGTGTTGTTGTTATGGTTAAAGTAAATATAGGTATTACTGTTAATTGCTTAGTTTAATGTTAGTGTTACAGTAGTGTGAATGCTAGGGTCAGTGTTGTATTGTAATGTAGGGTCATACTGTATTGGTATTTACTTTTGCTAATTTTGGTGATAGTATTACAGGTGTTAGCTAATAGTGCTGTTAGTGAATTCAATGGATCTCTTTGTATATCACTGGCTTTACTGAACTTTTTCTAGGCACTTTCTTTAATATTCCTTCTTACTGACAGTAAAAAGATTTACCACACGTGACACTTATGTCAGATCTGAGACTGATTTATCACAGATATTATTGAAACACCATGAATGTAACACAAATGACAGACAATATGGCATGTGATTTACTAGAATTATTCAGCTTTGTGCTTTATCGGCCAAGAAAATGGATGTTTATCATGTTATTACTGTATCACAATGTTAAGTATACCTAACCACTGGCATAGAAGGACGATAAAAGATATAACATTCGCTTACAGGCCGCTAATGGACAAAGCTGAGTATTCTTACAGCATTCAACATTACCTTGGAGAATAAACTGAAAGGAAAGAGATAATTTAAACCAGTGAAGTTTGAGATATAATGGTAATAATGGCGTGTGACTTCCATACTTAATACTAGACCTTTAGACGCCTGAGCTTATGTTGTTAGAAACCACATTGTTTATTAACAAAAACGTCATACCTTTTATCAAAGTTGTATCAGTCTAATTCCATTCAAAGGACATATCATAAAAACTTCCTGTACAGGAATACAAGTTCCCTTTTAAACACTATCTTCCTAGAAGTAATATTTCTGTTTCTTAACGAATTTTAGCATGCTGCGCGGTCTTTTACTTATACGGTGGCCTGGGAACAAAAGTCAGAAATCAGCCTAGGCCTGCCGGAAATTCCTAGGTTTCCCCTTCGCGTTCTTGACATTTTGATTGTGATTATTTGGAAATCTCCAGACTGCTGCCACTCGTAGGGGGATCCCCCTACAGTAGGGGATTTGGCCTTTTGTAGGGAGTAGGGGAAAACTGCAAAATGTAGGGGGAATGTTGGGGGAAAACACATTTTATTCAGATGATCAGATTGATTTGATTCAGATTGTCTAATCGTGATTTTTTGGCGAAAAAAGTTTATTTTTTATGCGTTTTCACCAGCTTGACAAGGGAGAAGTGATGGAATCTTTCCCCAGGTTTATTGTATGCTTATATAAGGAATGATTAACATCAATTCCTTAACTTTCCTCATCTGACATGTGGCAGTGACAAACCGACAGGTTTTCCGTGAGAAAGCTAAAAAGCGAGAGGCTCCACTGCAAAGCGAATATTCATCGCATTCACCACAAGGTGACGTTGTGACGTAGGTGAAAGTTGGGGAATATGGTGTTTTGTCGGGGAATGTAGGGGGAAATGTGAAAAGTGGCCTTAGGGGGGATGTAGGGGGAAAACAAAATTTTAGTAGGGGGATCCATGGGCATAGAGTGGCAGGACGACGGAGAGGATAAACATTCCAGTATACAAGATACTGCTATCAATGTGTCCTCTCTCACCTAACAAAATATATATTAAATTTAATCAAATACGAGTCCCATGACATTTTAAACGTTAAAGTCTTCTTCAGCTCTCATTGCGATCGGCAAATTATTGTATATCTTTGCAGCAGTGTATCTAAAAGATTGTCTAGCATGTTCCAATTTAACTTTAGTAATATAACTAGATTATATTCCTGGTCCATTTTTCTCCAAATAAAATAATTGAATTGTAGTTATACCTTTAGTTATAGCTTCTAGTTGTAATTGTATTGTGTAGGTTTTAGATGTAAATAAATTTTAGCTTTTAAGTGCTCCAGAATCTTTTTATTAACCGTCTGGCGAGAAATATTGGGATTTGGTCATTGTGTACAAACCTCGCCCTGCACGCCAGGTGACCAGGTCTGTACCAAAAAGAGCCTATTCGATATTTCGAAAAGAAAGCGTGAGGTATTAGCCTTTTTATGTTAATTGGAAGTCGTTTTGAGACAATTTCTGATCGGGGGCACCCAACAATTACATCATCAACGGGAGAGCTGACATATGAGCTACCCTCGCCTTTTTTGGTGAGGGGAGCAGAACATGCATCATATACACTACAGCAACACCCTAGATAATAACTTATACAACAATATAAATAGAAAAATATACAAAAATATTATTTGTTATCTACAACAATTGGCAAGAAAATCAGAAAATTCACGAAATCCATCTTTTAGTTGGATTGTAAATAAACGACTGTTTGCCAACTTCACGAGGACGATAGGACGCTAGAAAGAAGAAAAATACTTTTGATTAAACGCCATAGATAAATTAAAATGCAAGCTATAAATTTACCCACAAAAGCACTGGCAACACTTTGAGGAGAAATGTAACTTCCTACATCACAACAACTACGACAACCGAAAAACCGGACGTCATCGTCAAAATCGTCACTGTCGTTGACATCGTCGCCATTACGGTCGACATCGTCGTCATTACAGTCGACATCGTCGTCATTGTCATCATCATCGACACCGTCGTCGTTACCGTCGACATCGTCGTCATCGTCGACAATGTCGTCATCGTCATCGACATCGTCGTCATTACTGTCGACATTGTCGTCATCGTCATCGACATCGTCGTCATTACCGTCGACATCATCGTCGTCATCGTCGACATCATCGTCGACTTCGTCGTCATTGTCGTCATTATCATCGTTGACATCGTCGTCATCGTCATCATCGTCGTCATTACCGTCGATATTATCGTTATTGTACTTATTGTCATCGTCGTCCATCGTTGTTGTCGCCATCATCATTCTAACCATCGTCCTCGTCAACATCGTCGTCATCATCGTTGCTAGCGTAACATATCTTACTAGGTCCAGGTTTCTCCATGTGCGCAGCAGCTTGCGTTGGATCCCATCTGCTCGTCGTAGATACAAAAACAGAGCTTGACACATAACGTTTCTTTTCTCCTTCGTAGTTCACGAGATTGTAGTGTCCAGGACCTGGGTCTGGCTCGACATCGGGCAGAGCGATAGCTGGAGCAGAAATACTGAGAAAATGTTGTCGTCTGGGTAACAAAAAAAAAAGTTAAAACTATTTTTGAAAAACACTTTTGCGTGTGGCAAAAGACAAAAAAGTGAGAAAAAAATAAATTTTATTCTTTAACGCTATGAATATCTGACTGACTGGCTGGCTGGCTATATGTATACTATCCGCTTGAGTATTTTGCTCTGGCTACAGCCAAACCATTACTAGTCAATAAGAGAACTCCTATGAAATAATACAGTACTGCTCAGACGTCGTTCCGAACGCCTTCTGGATTTTTCAACAAATTTTGTGTAATGGAACGCATTTAAGAACGTGTTCCCGAACGCATTCTGGAACATGTCCAGGAAGCCGTTCCGGACGCGTCCGGAACTGATGAGGTAACTTCTGAGCATTATTGTAGGTTAACATTTTTCCTGTCACTGTTGACTTTTGGCATGTTACTTTGACTAACGCCAGACGATTTTACTTGTCAGGTAGGAGAATTGTTCCAGAAAAAGTGTTAAAAAGTATATTTTTAACAATTTCCCTGCCATAGTCGACTCCTAGCATTTTACTTGGGATTACGCCTGACAATTTTGCTTTGGCTAATATCAGATGATTTTATTTGTCGGTGGTAACGCCGGCAGGGAAAGTGTTAATATGTTGCCTTAGGTTTTCTTACCGAAATTTATATCCCCTTGGTTTAAGACTTTTCATTTCAAAAGGAGTGTACGTTGCTGGCCCAGGACTAAGGTCTGGTGTACAAACCATTTTTCGTTCAGTTGTTGATTTGAATGGGGCAGACGAGCCAGCTGCTGTTCGATGAACTAAATTATCGTTGATGTTGTAATGACCTGAAAATTAAGGCAGCAAAAAGGAGTATAAGTGTCGTTACCAGACCTGCAAAAGTGATGGGAAGAGAACCGCTGGGTGACACCACTCATCTCCATATTAGCGATCATAACCAAGTACAGTCTTACGACGGGGACGCAAAACTGGAACTTAAACAAAAGCTGGATTAAATGTCTTTATTTTCTGCTCACGTCGCCTTATCATCTGTGACGATAGTTGATGCTTTTTGCCATTGCAGCAGACATTCAGCAAGATTTCTTTTACTTTCGGTCGTGCGTCCCCGTCACAAAACAGTGCTTGCCTAAGATCGCTATTAACTGGGTTGCCGGATATACCTTACTAAATCCTGCATGTGGCGTGATCTCACTGGCCGCCATGTTGGCTTAAGCCACTGATCTCCATTTTAACTGGATTGCCTATGTCTTACTAAATGTTACATGTGGCGTGACCCACTGGCCGCCATGTTGCTTTAACAAAAAATGTCAAAAACTTTATGAACGATAGCCTTAAATGTGTCGAAAATCGTTTGGAAGGTTACACTTGTCGTAAATGTAAGCTTTTGGTCAGAGAGCTACCGTATTGAAAACGGCAACAGTGGAAATTGGACAAGAATTTCTCTTGGGTAAACAAACACGGCTCCAGTTAATATAGAGATCAATGGGTGGTATTTCCATGACGTGTGTAACAACTACAGCGTGGGGAAGGTCAAACTTGGACATATTAGCTCGACAATTTCTTGTTAGAGATCAGTCCTAAAAACCATAATAAAACAGTCTTTCGTTAACAGACTTCACATCTATCGTTGAAGATTCATACGACAGGATAGAATACTATGGAGAAGAAATGCGCCGGAGGAAGAGTCATAGAAAATGGAAAGGGTTTGATTTCCTTTGTTAACTACCCGGGGAAGGGTTCCGATTCATTATAGCCCACGAGCCCCATGATGGCGCCACTAGGCAATCCAAATACTGTTTTTGCTGTTTTCTTTATTGTAGGTGTCTGAGATGCTCCCTATTCTTTAATTATTACATAGGACCTCAATTCGAAGAGGGGAGCGTCTTAGACACACATGCAAGAAAGAAAACAGCCAAAATTTTATTTTGATTGTCACATACACGTACAGAGAATCACCTTGGTACGTTGGTAAGACTCAATAAAAGCTAGGGATGTGTTGTATCAGAATACCGGTATCCGGTAATTTTCCGATATCCGGTAGTATCCGAAATCCGGTAAATTTCCCCGGATATGTAACCGGATAGTTGATTCTGTGTTGTCTTCCGCCATTGTGCTGTTTTGCCTCATGAGTCGTCAACTTTGCAGTTTTAAAAAGTAATCTGACTAGCTACATTGTGCATTTATTTGCAAACGATATTTGTTATGGTAGTCTCGTGCAATGAAAATTTATTAATTACTCTAAATTATCTATGCTACCAATATCCGGTAACCATCCGGTATCCGATCTGGTCAGTAAGTATCCGGTTAAATCCGGTATCCGGTAAAGTGCTATCTGGCACATCCCTAATAAATACACTTACAAGGCGAGGGTAGATTAGAAACTTTTTTCCCCAAAATATTTTCACGTTTCGATCTATAAAAGTAAAACAAATAATAACAATCCTTCAGAAATAATACTGGGGTATTCACACTCAAGTTGCGTAAAAACACAGAATATGATGGGACGCGTTCCGGAAACGCGTTTTAGGAAGGGTCTTCTGGGAAGCGTTGTGAAACGCGTTCTGGAACGTGTTTTGGAAACGCGTTCTGGAACGCGTTTCCAAAACGCAAACCAAACGCAAACGGGTTGGAAGAAATTTGAGGGACGCGTTCCAGAACGCGTTTCGGAACGGGTAATGAACGGGTTCCAGAACGCGTTTTTCGTTAGGTTATTTCTGAGCAGTACTGTAAATATTTGTGTGTTTTCAAATTTATCCGGATATGTTTTTACGGGGCTTTCATCACACACTCTGAGATAATGTGAACATATTTAAAATGGTTTTGTTAAAATTGTAATAGAGAAATACCAAATGGTTTTCCATGTTGGATACTCTGATCCAAACACGCGGGATGTTGCGAGACTTTCGAAAAGCGTACGAAAACACTCGCCTACGGCTCGTGTTTTCGTACGCTTTTCCAATAAGCGCGCTTTATTTATACATGTTATTTTATAAAGTTACATACTGTGATTTGAACGCAGCATTGGCACAGACATTGTTATCTCGAGTCACTTTGCCAGAGACTTTCGGTATCTAGAGAAAAAAATTTACAGTGTTTTTGCTGTACATTATAGTGTTAGTTAAGTACAGTACAGTGTACAGTGTTAAGGGAGGTTTTCCCTTGGCGAGCAACACTGTCTGATGTGAAACAATGTAAAATTTTCCATGGTTATACCTTATAAGCATTTGGAGCTGGTGCTGGTTTGGGAGTTCTTTCTTCCAATGGAACAGCAATAGGAAGGTGAAAATTACTAAAAAGTAAATCAAGTTAAGTAGAATTTTCTTGCCTAGAACGTCATATCAAAATGTTGTGAGCTATACCTAGTCACTTGAGCTTTGTTAAAATCTGATTTGATTGGTGGTTTTGTTGATTCATATTCACCTAAAGGAAAAACAATATATTAACTACCTTGTGACTATTAGTACCATTCAAATCACCACCACCACACCACCATGAGACTACCAATGCAGTGCCATCACACCACCATTCACTATCACCATCTTCCATCAAATCACCAATACCCTACTATCACACCACCACCACACCACCATGACACTACCAATACAGTACCATCATAATACCATCACTTTACTGTCCTTCAAACCACCATCAAACCATCATCATCTTCCATCACATCACCAATACCCTACTATCACATCACAATCACACCACCATCACGCTACTATCACCACACTCTCACACCATCATCACCTTATCACACTACCCTTAACCATTAACACCATCATCATACCATCATCACCACTGCTACCACCAAGAGAATCTCTTACCTGGACCAGGTTGTACTGTTTTTCTCTTTTTATCACCAAATCTAATCATCTGTTAAGAAGATATGATTGAATTATAAATTTTATGTAGGGAGTATGTGACTTTAGAATTTACTTATTAATTAATATTCATGCATGCATATATAGTTACGTATATGGAAATGGCTATTCGGCTAAAGTATGAAAGGAGGAGAGAACTTCGGGTTGGTGTGACACCACGTTAATTTTGTGTTTACAACGATCAGGATAGAAGAGTCTTCGCTGACGATCTGAGTCTTCATTGACGAATTGGAAAAGTCTTCGCTGACGA
>JAOBAZ010002684.1:0-13655 GCA_026546875.1 Pteroeides caledonicum | reverse complement strand
CATCGGAATTTTCATACCCCATCCCAATATCCTCCACCCCCGGGTAGCACATACTTTATGACCACTCCCTAAACACGATGCGCTCACTGCGTTTACGTAGTTTGAGCGCTCTGCATGATTTTGCTGGTGTCCCACAATATGTTGGACATCGGAGGCTTCTCATATAGTAGAAGTCGCATCGTGTGTGCTATCTGCACTTCGCTGATGAGGCCCAAATAGCAGGAAATGGTTCCGCCTGTATATATATGTGTGTGTGCGTGCGTGGTTATTTGGTTCCTGGCCTTCCCCACTGCTTTTGTGCTTGTCTTCTCCTTTCCTCCTTTTTTTCACTAGTATTGCTCGCGCTTTCGTTCACATTTAGACCCAGTTTAGGTTTACATTTTTGTGTCAGTTCAGCGATAGGCAGATGCTGCATTATCTAGTTTATAATAAGTTGTTTTTTATTAATTGATGACGATGCATGATACTCATGATGATTTTCCAGCTACATGTATTTATTAATTTACACGTTTTTGTTTTTAGGCTTTTTTCTTGTTGTGTCGTGCGCAGTTTTTCCGCTTGGTTGGGATAATTTAGAGGTTCGTCAAGCGTGTGGTGAGAATGCCGACAACTACAGTCTTGGAAAATGTAGTTTAGGATGGGCAGCAATTATGACAGCGGGCGCGACTTTAGGAACCTTGCTCTGTTCTTGTCTTTCAATAAAGGCGGGAAAATCGGATCGCATGAAAGCCTCGTCCTACGAGGCCAGATACGACACAATTCAGCTACGTGACAATCAATTTTAATTGGGCAAACAACGCAAATCTGTCATTTAAAAAGTCCTTACTTTGTAAACGATACGTTCGCTGGCTTGCATTTTTTGCTTCAGGCATACAGGCGCTGGTGAAAAAGGAGGGCTTAGTAGTAGGGACATAAGAAGTTTATTCTCCACCGAAAACTCAATAAGTGCGAAATTTACAAATCGGTATTTTGGTGTGAAAGTGCTGGAGTATCACGGCAATGAATACTCGCGAATTTTTTGAAATTAAAAATACATTTTAGAAACGGGTGATAATTCTCGTCTGTCGAGCAACTTCCTCTTAACATCACCACCACTGTAATTTTATCATATATGATGTAAGATAGATGAGGTTATCATTTAAATAAAATCGACGACTGTCTTGATGTGACTTGATATTCAGGTTATAAGATCGGCGGAGAAGAACAGAAAAGCTGTAGCATATCTAGGCAATTTCATTGATAATATACTAGGCTTAAATTTTAGGCACAACGGGAAGTGCAGTAAAGTGATAATTCTTATCACCAGTAGCTAGTCCTTCTATATATGCATATGTTTTCGTATTTATGGAGCGAGAAAACCAATAGATTTCTAAAGAAATGAATGTTATCCATTTGAAATTTGCATAGCAGGACCAATCTGTCGGGGTAGCTTTTAGAGCGTCTTAAAGAGTTTTAACGTAATGGCTGTCTAACATGTATTATACCACTTTTACCAGTTACTATTAACTTTACCTGTTAAAATTTTATCATGTCGTGACGAAATTTTAGCGCGCAAATTTGTATATTCGAAGAGATATAGGCGTTTGAACAGCAATATCCGAGCATCGAGCGGGAACATTCCGATAACAGTGTGACGTCATTCGTGAGATACCATGTTTTTTATGACAAGATCTGTTTAAGATCTAGTTTACTTATTCTTACTTTGGTTGCACGATTTATGGCGATTTATCGGAAGGAGCTAATAAAGCATTATGAATCATGTAGCAAATGTTATTTCACAATTTAGCTATGCGCTCACGTTGCCAGATGTTGAGAATTCGAGTACCAGGCATACGCCAAACGCAGCAAATATGGCTGCATGTCATAATGAAAAGAGAGTTTCTAACACAAAAATTAAAAAGCAGACAAAAAACAGCCTAACTTGTTAACTTGCCTCATTAGGTAATGAAAGTTTAGCTAGTTCGTATTTCTTTAATTAACAAATCTAGATTTTTTTTTAACAATTTTCGTCTCCTTTTGACCGATTTATATCTAAAACATTTTCGCTTTTGTAGCACACTGTTTTGGCACGTGAAACGCGCAAAAACATAGAAAAGACGTGTGTCGAAACGGCTTATCTCTGTTAAGAGTTTCCCACATGCCGCCTTGTTTTCATATAAAACCTTAAACAAACTTTTCATCCCTTCCTTTTTTGTCGAAACTTTCAATCGCAAACTTTGATTTTTGACTGGAAAAAGCAGTAAAAAATCTACATACGGCCCATTTAAATGCCATTTTATCAAATGTAGCAAGCGACATGATTTCACTTCCAATTTTGCAAACGCGTTTATTTTTTTCTCGTAAAACTGACGTTTTTTAAAAGCGAAAGGGTGGTAGACTGCCAAATATGTGTAAAGTTTTGCTGAGTTTCCAGGGAAGTTTTCCTTCATCAGAGGAAACTGAGGTTCGAAGATGAAATATTGCTTATACTAGTCTGGGAGCATGTCTAACTATAGCCAATCATGTGTAAATTGTATAGACGGTGGTAAGTGTGCTATTTTTACCATCGGCCAATCAGGCACTCGCCCATACACTGAAGGAATATGTGAGCGGTAAATCATAATAGGTCAAAGACACAAAACTTTCAAAAGAAATAAAAAAGATATAAACAACCTAACGTCAATGCAAAAATAGTTAAAGATAAGGAAAACATAAAAATATAACTAAAAGGAATGAAAAATATATATTTAAACACAAGTTAAAGTAATGAAAAATGTTCGTTCAGATCGTTGGGTTGGGTGGTACCTAATTTGAAAATACAACGCTTTTCCTGTCGTTTGCGATTATTGCCGCCAAAAATGGGAGATAAGGCACAGCCTTTCATATCTGTGGAATGACGGTTATTGTTGAAATGGCGCGAACAACATGCTAAGGGCATTTATCACAATGTTAGTGGATGTGCATCTGAACGTATTTTTGATCGCCTGATCTGACTTGGGGGCAAAGGTATGGGTGGTAGGATTGAGAAATGCACAAGTGTTACAACGTGATCGGCCGCACTCCAAAGTTCCCACGTATGTTTTTTCAAAGGTCTGTGCCCTTCACAATCTTTGATGTTTTTATCGCCGGCAAAATAAAATAAGTGGGGTTTTGGTGAAAGTGGACGATCTTTCGGGTCGTTTTGCAAAATACGAAAATTTTGTTTTATGATGCGTTTAACGTTGAAATTGAAAGAGTGAAACAATATAACTAGGGGTGTTTTGACGCTAGAAAAAGTTTCTTGATTTGGTTAAAGCGCCTCAGAGCGGGGGATATATCGAGCTTTGTTGACTAAATGGTCTAGTAGGTCGGCTGGATAACCACAATTAAGAAAAAATTATTTCATTTTTATGGCCTTTGACTCAAAATCATCATCTTCATTCCATCTACGAGGAAACGAAGGAATTGCGAGTACGATATAGATTTTGTACTGTGGTCGGGACGGTACGAATAAAACACGAGATAGCTATGAGAATCTCTTGGCTTGTGCAAGACTTAGTTAATGAAAGACGAAGCGGCGGCCGACACAGCCGTGGTGTGAGATGAAATTACAGATTATTGCTCTCTTGTGTTCTTCTGTCGTTCATACAGCGTTCAGACGTTTTCGTCGTGGCACGCACTTGAACAGATGTCATCAATGCTTCTGCACCGCCAGAGATAACGTCCCTTCTCCTTCGCAAACTTGCGAAAATTAGTTACGACAAGTACATGTAGCCATGTTGATATCAGCACTTGGGACGGCAGGGGCACTTTCCAACTGACTTCGGTCAAAGTTGTCCATTGTCATTGAAAAGCCATCTTGGAGCGTTTCTGCCATGACGGCGCCGCAAAAGAATGCATTTAAGCTCGTGATTTAAAAGAGAGATAAACCCATTTCATGATTAAACACTTCCGAAGACCAAAAATAAAGTAAACACAATCTCGAACAATTGCAATAGTTGTCAGTTTATTATCAGTTGTTTGTCCTCATATTTCTAGTTTCAACCTCATATAATAATTCAATTGTATCGAGCGATTTGATATAATAGGGTAACATTTCAGTATCTAACGTTTTACTTTATAAAATGACCTGGCGAAACCAAAAAACAGTGCTACTCTAGCTGCTCTGGAAGCATCCCTCTTTGCTTTACATTCTTTTCCTGTTCGCTATTTTATCGTCTTGAGCGCCTGACGTCAATCGCGACGGAGTGAAACTAGAAGCTTGCTCACTCATTTTGTCAAGGACAAAGTATACGCACTTGTAATTTGGGCGCCTTGCATGTAAGAGCGCAATAGGAGAAGAGACTGGGATTGTATACGTTGGAGGGCATCTCGTGTAAACATGACCGCGGTTGCGCAGAAGCCGCTGTAACCCACCATTAGGAATTCTATAACTTATTCTCTGAACACTATTCGACACAATTAGTGCTCATCACTGATCGGCAGACATCTTTTGGTAACAGTAATCGGGCCGAATCCTATTCAGAAAATCCGGTATAAGTTTACAACTTTAAAGAAATTGCGTCGCACTCATTGTATGGCACGCAGACATAAGTGTAACGCAATGTTTGAAATTATTTTCATAAAAAAATTATGAAAAAAATCCTTCTGATTCGGTTCATGCAATTAGAATAAAGTAGATTTGCTTATTTATTATATCAGATGCGACGGCAATGTAAGTAGCTACGCGTCACTGTGATGTCATAAGTTCGTAAAGTTGTTTGTAACAATATGGCCAGCACATCGCATGGCCGGTGACGGCGATTGAAGAAGGAAAATTTTGTGTTGCTGGCGGTCCAAACCAGGTCATTGGTACCAACAATCTGTTTACTGAGGTCTTAATCAGACCTCATGATGCAACCTTATAAAGCGCATAACAATTCGCATATATACACATGAAACGAAAACTTTTGTCTCATTAAAAAGGTTATTGATAATTGTAATGTAACTCCTTTTACAAATTTTTTTCTGTGTTTTTTCTTCGTTCTTCAAATTATTAAGTTTCTTTTCTGTGTTATGAAACCATGTGACGTCACACAATGCATAATGAGTAGCCATTCAATATAGAATATCCTTGCCATTATTGAATAACATCATTTAAACGTCTACACGTCCTGTATTTTATACGCAATACTTTACACAAAAATCATTAGAAGTGATTGTGCTCGCTAAAAACTTATTTTGAGGTATGTGATAACTCATTATGCAATATGTGACGGCACATGGTTTCACTATGGTTTCACTACGGCTTCACTATGGTTTCATGGTTTAAATAATCTTTTGAATGAGACAATAAAATTTTTTGTTTCATGTACACTTTAAATAGACTACGCTAATCGCCATTCCAATATAAAACCATCAGATAGACTATATACGTGGGTTATGTTTTAATTCTATAGTAGATACAGTACACAGAAATTTTTCCAAACATAATTTTGTTGTGCAGATAGTTATATAGTACTATAAAATCTGTGAAAAGTCATTATGTAATTAATCACGTCTGATTGGTCACAAGAAAGTGTTGAAGAAAATGTAGAAAATGTGGCGAAGCACATGATCAAAAATCTGTAAAATAAGTTAAATTACAGTTTTTTGTGTTCTTTTGATTAAAAAAATTAAATGTTTTTATTCATGTGCATTTTAATATGTCATACACATCTGTCGACTTGATATTAAACTTTAAAGAATTGTTTTGTCCGTCATCTTGGATTTATTTTTGACTTCATTAGTTTAGAGACGTCATCGGCAGGGTAAACAAACTGAAACCATTGGATGAGCTACAAAATAGCTCTTACGCAAATCTGTCAAACGTTTACCTAATAGGACAGTCAAAGTAAATAGTAATACGAAAGTGGTGACCGCCAACAAATAAAATAAATGGCGGGGACATTTTCCTACATTGTTTATTGTCTTACCAAATAGCTAAATGCACATAATAGTCAGCTAAGTTGTGGACATGTAAAAATCAGAAAAAATAGACATGACTTATCACTTCTAGCTGTTGGTTTTTGTATTACGTCAGATATCGCAGTTGGACCTAGTACTGTAGTAGTTACTTTTTGGATGGTCTAAAACTATTTGACCATCAAGAAACTAACCTGCACTAGAATAACAGTTAGTAATAAATAAATATTGTAAATAATAACGACAATAATTATAAATGGAATTACTTTTTTAATAATCAATACGACATTAACAATATAGATTTGTGTTCATCGTAACTTTTTCAACGATAAGTTGTGTCACATGCAAGTACTGATTCTTTCGAATTCACAAGATGTTAACTCCCTTACTGTGTACTGGCAAATCATTAGGGTTGATGGTCTATGATTGCTTAGTCACCCGTAGTTGTGGAACATGGAAAAAAATTGCTAAACGTTGCTACAAAAGACCCTACGTTGTTAAGCATTTTTATATTTGGTAGATTTGTTGAAAGTTGCTAAGAGTTGCAGAACTACTTATAACTGCTGGTCTTCATTATATCTATCTATTAGTATCATCATTATATTGTATTTGTGCTCACTAAAATATCCAATATCTTTTACCAATAGTAATTATGAACTAGCAAATATTCTGTGGTTCTTAAGAAGAAACGTTTGAGTGACCCTGTCAATGACGTCACATGCATATTCGTGATTATTCCACAAGGTGGCTTGTGAACATTTTCCAGTAAGAATTTCTTGAAAACCAAGGAAAATGCGCGACAGCTATAAAAGCGGTTACTCGTGATTTAAAGAGTTCTTTTATTTGAGACAATTTTATGATGCGGTACCAATTCCCTTCAAATCGCAAAAATCGCATTGTACGGCGACGATCGTTGCGGTTAAGGTGATACTGCCATTAAGCAAAGCTTGCTTTAAACTCCAGTATCACTAATCCCAAGTGCAGTTAAAGTTGTCTACCAAAAGACAAGGTCCATCGATCTTTGGTCTATTTGCAATTCGAATAATGCAATTCTTTTGAATTGTGACGTACATTTACCTAAGGAGATTAAAGCATTGCTAAATTTTCGCTAATTTTGCTGTTGGGTTTGGCATTAATAATATTCTTAAACGTACAGACGCAGGCTATCTTGGAAGAATAACGTAGTCCTGGATTTAGCAGGAACACGGAGAAACATGCATCACTACCTGTAACAAGGTTAAAAAATTAATGAGGCCACACACGTGTAATTTTAATAACGGACAAAGAAGCATATACTACTCGCCGCCTGTCAATCATTTTGTCATGAATCGCTTTGGCAAATTTTTTGGAAAAGTTTTGGGTAGCATTTAGCACTTAAATAAAGACGTGTTAATGAAACCCGCCGCGACTCTTGCGATTCCTACAACAAAACTTTAAATGAAAACGTATTGCAGAATTTAGTTTGTGCCTATCGCAATATATACCAGAGACCAACGTGGTGCGTGTGTTTCCAGTCCTTGTTTGTGCCAGCTTACATGTTGCAATATAGCGGCTGGTAAAGAAGATTTGTAGAACAATAGTCGAGAAAGTACTCTGTGATTTAAAAGTGATCCTTCAAAGATTTTAAGATAAAAATAAAAAACCGAATATGTGGAAATGCGTTTTTGAAACCATGAGGCGCTTAGTTGAGGAGTGTTAGAAACGGTGTAAAAACATTCGTACAAATAACGTAGATAATGTCAAGAGAAAAAGTGATTAGATTTTGGAAGTAGTTTAACACCGACTTAGTAATGATATAATTTATCTTCAGCGGTTTTCTGTGTTGAACACCGAATTTTAGTACTTCGTTGTGGTACCGGAAAGCCGCCTAGGCGGCAATCTATCAAAAACATGAAAATCGCAGGGAACGTAGCCAACGACTTTCTCTCCGCAACTTTGCATTTGCGTCTCTTGCTCCCTGCCGGACTTGATAATTATTCTGAATTTCATGTAAACCTGCTTTTTATTTATTCAATAGATAAAAGCAACAGCATTTCGGGGTAAAAATTCATGCGTGTTACGGTGATTTTTTTGCCGTCTTGAGGACCATTTAACTTCTTTTTTGTCGGTACTCTTCTAATTATTCGGATTTTACTACCTTTTTGTTTTTTTATACAGTTGTCTAGTGTAAATCCAGTTTGATTTTGGCTCACCGAGGTAATACGACAATTTTACCTTTGGCTTAGTCAAACAGAGACTAGAATTATTTGAAATAAATAATAATATGCATTACTTGAAAAGGGATGCATAAATCTTGAAAGCATAGTAGTCAAAGTGACAATTTAAACCGTTAAAACTATGAAGTTTTAAAGAGGTCAATCATATATGATAATCTCCTTGGTATAAGTGGAATGGAAACCAGTCTATACGACGGCGATTTTTGCGATTGAAAGATTAAAATTTCGCAAAAAATTCTAATTTCAGATCACAAAAGATAACACAACAGCGATGTTTTCAAGATAACATTATTTGTGCCGTAAAGAATGTTTTAAACTGTTGTTGTTTTGGGGACTACAGTGCCAATTTAGGGCAAAGCTCAAGTGGTGTGTCTACAGGACGCTTCATGCATGGCGTAGGAGATATATTATGTATTAGTTTTATCATTTTAATAAAATGGTATTTGCACTGTTGAATAGATTAAATTATATAAAGCGAGAAATTGTAGCATGCTATAATCGAAACAAAGCACTCTTGAAAAGCATCTTTCCCACAGGAAATTTTTCAGAGATTAGACGGATCCACATGGTTGACGTTTTCGAGAAATTTGCTTACACAAATTAACTTTCCTAGTTTACTGGTTAGTGGTTGTTATTAAAACAAAAAACAAACTTGCATGTTTGCTTTTATCTTATATCTCCAATCTAGCTATGTATTGCAGTCATATCCGGTCTACTAAAGTAAGCACCGTAATTAATGAACTTATCTCCGACCACTGAATTAATTGTCCCATGCATCTTAATTGGCCCATGTAACAATATTTGCCTTTTTCTTTGTTTCCTGAGTTGTTCAACATACAGTATAACCCTGAAAGATGGTTTAAATCTTGCACGAAGCAAATCTTCAACCTTGTTCACATTCTGAATAATTTTTTTTTGTTCTAGCTCAGTTCTATAAGACAACAGAAAGTTCGCTTCACACGTTTTGTGCGAACTGATTTCAATAAGATTTTAACGACCCTACACACTGTCGCACAAATGCAATTTAGTTCCTGCCAAATACAGGTGTAGGGGAATACAACCCACAAAGATTGTAAAGTTGATATATAAATTTCATATCAGCATTTAACTTTTGCACGCTCAACACATTTGGTTAGACGCAGATAAAGCAATGACGTCACTGATGCTTATTTATTTATCTAAAATGTCACGATTCTCTTACAGAATATGTATCATTAATTTACAGTCAAGTTTAAATTTTTGTAAAAACTAATCAATGAATAAACGCGACAGAATTCAGATTTATCTGATTAAGCCGTACAGATATAAGTGTTACTTAACATTTGTTTGTTAGTTCAGCTTCCACGAGAAACATTTATCAATGCGAATTTGAAAGAAAAGGTTGTAAGGTCATTTGGGAAACTTTTAAAGTTATTAATGCTGAAGTATTGACAAGAAATGCCGCCAAGCTAATGTAAATATATGAATACAATGATTTTTTTCGAAGATGACATCTGTTTTGGGAAAGGACAGTATGATCAAAATTTTGGCAACGCTGTCCTTTTGAAGTAATGCATATTATTATAATTCTCGTATCTGATTGGCTAACAACCAACGGTAAAATTGTCCTATTACCTCTAGCCAAAATCAAACTGGATTAAGGCTAGAAGACTAGACAAAAAACAAAAAAGTAGTAAAATGCGGTTAATTAGAAGAATACTGACAAAAAAAGTTAAATTGTCCGCAAGAATTTACACACAAGGTTACACTCATAATAATTTACCCGTGCTGTTGTTTTTATCTGTTAAATAAATTCAAAAATTAGTTTTGCATGTTATTACGAATAATTATCAAGCCCTCAGTCTATTTTGTAAACCAATCAAACTTTGATAACGGAAACGTCGAGTTTTCTGCATACCATGCTCAACCTCATTCTTTAATTACGAATTACGTAAGGATGTTTACTACATGGATGCGGGAGTTTTACCGGAAACTAAAACACTCATATCTTTTATATTTTTCATGTTTAGTGATGATATGAAAAATTATGTGGCAAATGTCCCGGATTTTCGCACGCTCGTCTGTTGCTTTGCTTCAATGATGGCGACAAAATTTTTTGTCGAAATTTATCTGATGGTGTGGTTAAGTTTTCAACAGATATTGGAAACGAAAACACTGCCAAAAAACGCAGTGTGATCTCACAATCTTTAGAGACTATCTGAGTGCGATTGGTGAAGAGCGACACATCGAACAAAGTAAAGTATGAAATTAAAGTTTGTCACCTCGTTCCTCTCATTTTGCATCATTTTGTTATATATAATAAAAAGAACATTACACGGCGGTTTGAAGATATAAGGTTTATGTTCTCGTGTCAAAAACAATATTTTACTCACTCGCTGCGCTTGTTTGTAAAATATTATTTCACTCGAAAATAAACCTCATGTTCGCACCACCGTGTAATATCCTTTATGTACAATAGATGGCTAGTTGGCGATATGGAATTCATGATAGTGAATAGCGATTTCTCAACAAGAGAAAATTAATCCGTGTTAATAATAATATATTTGTAATTTTTATCATACGGCAATCATGGCTGCAAAACATTGATTTTCGCAGTAAAGTAAAGTAAAAGTAAACACATAAAGTAAACAAATGCATACGAATTGTGGTTCGTTGTCTAGAAATACAAAAATACTTCTTCTAACTCTTATTAGCATTTCTTAATTTGGTAAGTTCACAAAGAACTCGGCCAAATCAAACATTTCGATTAATGAAACAAATTAAATGATTCAAAATCAATTTAAACAGTTCTGAAATAGTAACTCAGTATTTTAGTTATTTTACACAAATTAAAGTAAATACCCTTGACTGCCCTCTCAGTTAACCTTTTATTGCACGGAAGTTTCCCAGTATCGATTATAAAATCGTCTGGTGTTTGGCAGAGTAAAGGGTTCATAGAGATAGTGTGCATGTTAACCTTTTATTACATTTCATTGTTTGGTGTTAGCCAGAATAAAATACCAGAAGTGGCCATTACGCAATATAAAAACTTAAGGGTTAAACTTTAATTCTTTGAACTTTCTCGACCCTTTTTTCATGCAGTCTCGTTTTTATTACAACTTCAAATCACCGTCCAACGAACTGAGAACAAAATAGACACGGGTAATTGCGAAGTATTGTGAGATATAAAACATCCATACAGGATATTGCCGTAGCACTACAAAATGGAGGTGGAAGCAAATGAGATTGCTGACAACAATAACATCTCAGGGACTGGAGAGTGGAATACTGGCTGCTGCAGATCACGAGGTATGTCGTCTAACAAATTGGAGTGGGGGGAGCAAGATGAAAGTTGAAAGAAAGGGGAACTTGTGTACGAACGAGAACTCTCTCAAGTGAAACATCCCTCAAGCTTTAAATCCGATAAAAAAGGCCAGCACGTCGCAATTCCATAACGATTAAGTCCATTTTAAACATTAATTAGTAATTCTGGAATGTGGAGGACGAATACCAGAGTTTTTGCCAATTTAGTGTAGCTGTTACCCGGAAAACCCACAGCGACACTCTCCATTGGGAAGTCTCACAATGGTCAGGCTGCGTGAGATCTGTTGAGAAACCACGGTTGAGAAATCTGATAAAGCGAATGAGAAAGAGCCGCTGGGGTTAAAAAAGGTTTCAGGTTATCGCCTATGTAGCATCACCCCAGTTCAGCTAGTATTAATTGATGGAACTCAAGGAGAAATACCATAGCAGATCTCTGGACTTATGATCAAGTACAAGTCAAGGAAAAACAGTACGCATCGCTAGAAATCGTAGACATTTGAAACCCGGATTTTCCCTGTAAATCCACACATCTTATTACCCCTACCGATCCCTAAAATTCGTTGTTAAAGTGCGAGATTAGAACATAATTGATTGTGTCCTAATAAATTAACTTTCGATTTATCGCCGACTTTTCAAGTTAAACGAATAATCAATTGGCAATACAAATTAAGGTATGTGAACAATTGTTTCAACTAGTTACATATGTATATTCATATTTCATCGCACATTTTTTAGTTTATTGATCATTAAGCCGTACTATAACTTTGTTTAAAGTGTATTATTGCCATTCCGGCAAATTAGTTGCAAATTTTGCCCGTATATGTACCGCGTTGTTGACCACACATCGCAAATAATCATTCTATTTTTATTTTATTGTTAGTTTTAACTTTCTAGCTCTTTTATTTGCAATGCAAAATTTTACGATTCCTAAGAGATCTTTTACGTAAAAATGGAATTACCATCTACTTTACTGACAACATTGAAGTATCCGAGTGGCCCTGGCGACTGGGGTGAGAATGAACTCCAGCATTCCAATGCCCGCGATTTCTAGCGATGTGAAAGAAAAAAGTCTAGTGTAATTTATGCTAGCAGCCAAACATGTGGCGAATGTCTAAAGCTGTTACTGGTAACGTGATTAACGTCCGAATGTATCGCTGAATAATCCCTCGATCGTACTATATTCTTCAACAATTATAGGCTCAAGTGTAATTACAAGGAATACAACAATTGCAGAAGTATTTAGTAAAAAAGAAAAGTTATGATAACCCCAACCCCAGCCCTAAAATTGACGTTTCATTGCAAGAAGGGTTTCTCTAAGGCGAGCACAAGTTTAATGATGAACATGAAAAATGATAAAGTGTTTTAAAGCCTGGCCAGTAATTTTGTAGAATCCATGTTTAGTGGGTCCAAAGCGCGCTCTAGTGGGGCTTGGATGTTCACGTCAGCTGGCCACTAAACCTTTTTAACTGGGGAGATTAACGTTTCTCCGAAGTGTCGAGAATTGTTCTGGACGTAGATGTTGTAATCACCAACCGGACATTATTCTGTACGAAGGCTTGTCTTAAAATATCTCTTTTTGGTCTCTTTAACCAAGCGACCAGATTTGAAAGACTAGTGTACTTTATGCAAGATATGGTGGATTTCCAATGATGCCATGTGAGCATGACTAATAGAAAGAAGAGTATGTAAGAAGCCTGTGATAAGGACTCCAACTCCGGAAGAGCACTCCGGATAACTGGAAGCGAATAACTGGAAGCTGTGTGTTGATAGTTAACTTTTAAAAGATAACAAGACGCCTGCTTAGGCGTTAACTTGCGCCGCTCTAAGCTTGACCTGGGAAAGGAATAGTCAATGTTGCAGTCGTTACTACAAATCTATGTGTTCACTTTGAATTGTAACATGAGGCAGATCTATCGAAACCAATTTTGATTCAATTAGGCAATTCTCTTCCTTAACGTGTGTTCATGCAGTAATTTAATTACTAGACACCAGTAACGAGTACGAGGTTTCCGAACAGTAAAAAGTTTCATTACCAAATAGCTAATTACCGCATTTGTTTAGATTAATGCGTTGGTAACTGGCTGACGTTATGGTCAGGTAGTTGTCAAACGTCAGTTTAACCCTTTAATTCCCAAAGTCAGGTACACCTGCAGCAAAAAACAAACAAATTCCTACTAGAACAAAACAAAGACAATAGGATAACAAAGAACAAAAGAAAAATATCTTGGGAACTAA
>JAOBAZ010002573.1:1511-13655 GCA_026546875.1 Pteroeides caledonicum | reverse complement strand
CGCTTACGCGGTCGGTTGATTTTGTAACCACTCGTATGATTTTGGCATTAATTGCACTCCTATTTGTTCTATTACCATTATTAATTCTTTTCGAACCGTGTAATTTCCTATACAAATTGCACTCCACTCAGTGCAATTACCATTATTGTCTATTTCACGTTCTTCCTCAAATCACCTCACTTAATTACTTAATTTTACTCGGTAACGATTCGTTAGCTATTTTTTCCTCAGTAAGCCAATTTCGTGAACACGATGCTTTGCAAGCGTCCCCAGTAAATTATATAGCGTATGCCAGCAAAGTATTCTGGGCTGAGTTGTTTAGAGGTGGGGTAGGGGTATCCTAGGGTTAAAAGGAAATATGAAGCGTAATTTTGACCCAAACGTTTTATGATTGCATGTTAATGATCATTTAAATTGAAGGACTACTTTTACAGTCTTGGATGCCTTGCTTTGTTCGGGAAATATTCAGGTTCGTGTGATGTTCAAAAGACCAACTTTACGTCACATTGAATAATGAGTTTCCACAGAATGCTTTCTTTTGGAGTGTCTAATGAATTATGTAGTGGAATAAATACGTTTTACTACCAGTCCTGTGTATCTATACAGCGTGTGAAATGTTTTAGTAATTTCTGGTAAGTACTTGCAGTGAAAAATGAACTTTTCTAACAACTTTATACAATGTGACGTAGCAAGTTTGTTTTTGCATATCAAACAAATTTAAATATTTTCCAAAAGAAGCTAGGTAGCAAAGTTCTACGAAAAATGGTACTTGTCATTTTAAATGATCTTAATATTGAAAATGTTAATATTGAAAGGGCATATGGCTTCATGCGCCCTTTCAATATTAACTACTGTTATATTCAATATTGTTTTATTTTACTGTGTTAGAATCCACAGTTTTCATTGAAAATTCACGTAACTCTTGACCCAATTCACAACAGTTTTGTTAAAAAGCAACAACGTAAGCAGTTTTACGCATTCAAACCCAGTTGGGACGAGTAAACGCCTGTAAAGTGGGGGTCTTGTTTGTTTAAGAAATGTTGAAAAACCTTTATTTGTTTTAAAAACCTGACATTTATTTTCTAGTCATGCCGTTGTTATCCGCGTTTAACATCAGTGATGGTAAGTGGACACCATACTCGTCGTATTTCATCATAGAAATATACGAAATGGCCAGTGGCGGCTATTCAATGCGTATTATTTACAATGGTAAGGCAATGGCGCTTCCATTCTGCGATGGGAAAGATCTGTGTGATATGACGACTGCCGACAAGTATTTGACAACTATCATACCAACGGACCGAGAAACCGACTGCGCTGTTGATTAAAATTCATATCTGAGAAATCTATACTTCACTCTTATGGTGGCCAGACTGCCAAGATGCTGATTAATTTACCTTAAGAGCCAAGCTGAAATATGTGTACTTAATTTTTGTATTGTCTTAAATGGTCAGATTTGTTGAATATTTTGTAGATCAATAAATGTATAGAGACGTAAACCACTGTTGATAAAGTAGATGGCGCGGTCAGGGTACACCGGGTGTTCACTTTGACCAGGCAGGATATTGCTGGGCATACAGTGTACTTTCTTGCGTGTATGCTAGTACCTAGGGAAACAAATCAGTGCATGTTGGAAAATCGTTAAGGAGTGACCACTACGAGCGCGCAAAGTCCAAGTGGCAGACAAAAACTCAATCCGCCGAGGCACAGGCTTGCGCAGAGGTTACTATTAACTAAGACGAGTTACTTGACGTCATTACCTCACACGTGAATGATATAATCGGCCCAGTAGGAAAAAAGGTTCCTATATATTTCGTCAGAGGAAGTTTTCGTATTCGATAAACTGGCTATTTTTGTCTGTTAGTAAATTAATTAATGTATTAAAAATCTCGTAAAGCATATTACGCCATTGCTGTTAGTGCGTATTAACTTGTGTGCTGTATAGAAGTTAACTTAGAACATGCCCTCGTTGCTGGCGATTGGGTGGGCGACGGACGATTCTAAAGATTAGGGCGCCAGAAAATTTGCCGTGATGAAAGCATGGGACCCCGACGTGCGAGACCGGACCAAAATTTTAGAACTTTTATTTTTGGAATAAGTTATCAGTATAATTTAATCTACAGGTAAGTATATATATATATAGAGAGAGAGACATGAAAATATAGTTCTGTGAACATGCTTTACATTTTTATGGAAGTTCCGTCGTCGTCCTCTTCGCTGCCTATTGACTCCGTAAGTAAATCTATTGAACAAAAAAATTAAAAGTACTATTTTATTATGTTGGAATCGTCACTTTCACAGGACGCAACAGTTGGGTCCTGAGTACAAGGCGGGAAAATCCTATTATAACATAAAATAAAGACGATGAGGAAACAAAAATAGCCAAGAAACTATTGAAACTAGTATTTTTGATTTAATTGAATGGGAATAGCTACAGTGGTGTTAAAACCCTTAAACGACATATGGGGTTGTAGACGACAATACAATAATAGCTAAAAAACAAAGAGCGACAACAAACAAAAGGACAAAATTCAGTTAAAAAAGAAAAATTATTTCCTTTGTATTAATCAGTAGTCCATCATATTGGTGGTCGGCCCGGAGGCCGTGGTATTCTCTTAAATCACCTGATATAAATCTTCAAAAATATGGCAAAATCACGCTGATATATTTTAAAAGTACCAATACTGAATACCCGCATACCCTATTTAAAGAACTGCAATATAATGTCTTCTCCAGCGCCTGTGGCCAAACATGAAATGAGGGGACGTTATCAATGACAGTGGAAGTAGCCCCCACTGTAGCTGGCGTCAAAAAGGCAATTTTACTGGGCCTTGTTTACGAATAGGTAACTACTAACCTGATATTCCTCTTTGAAGTTTTGTCAAGTCGTTTACATCATTTCCAGTTGTTTCTAAAATAATTAAAAACACCTCTTTTATTTCGTTTGTGCCACGTCGTGTTTTGAGCGTCGCCTCGAGGTTTGGGCCGTAGATCAAAAATAGGTCTGGTACTTATAATAGCAGCCTGCGAGCGGTTAGCCCACTTTATCCTGCTCCCTCTATATTTTATTATGATCTCTATGGTTATGAGGTATTCAAGTAGTAACTAAAGCTAACTGGGTCTTGGACGTTGGATTCACCCACTTGAATTTCTAAACACAAGAAAACCAAGCAAATCAGGCTTAAAGCACTGAATGCTGCAGCAAAAAAAAAACACGTGTAATCGCAATGGTAAGCAACCGGAACCGTTCGTAGTTGCACAGTGCGCGCGATATCTTAGTTACCTTTACCACATGTAATGAGATTGAACTGACAATCAAAGATTTTTCTCCTTTTGGCGGCATTTCAGAAAAAAACTTCTCAATTGTTCTGCAAATGTAGTAGTGATTTGTAACTTTTCGCAATTATTGTGCCAATGCAAACTTCGAGCGTCACATCCTTTTCCGCAAGGCTGAAGTATAATCGGGTGATGTTCTCGCCTGCTACAAGCCCCCGATTATATTTCTACCCTGCGGAAAAGGGGGTTATCTCCACAGTCTAATAACGTCACAGTGTATTACACAGCACAGTGTCGCATGCAATATTTTCGCGACAGCGGAGCCGACAGGCAAGGGGTATTTACCCCCCAATAATTAGAGGAAGTGCCCCTTTTGTTTTCATATATAGCGTGTATCCTACCCTCATCGATAGGATGATTGCATGGTTTTAAAAATCATGTTGAACGTATGTATGCATCAGTACATGATAGAATAGTGATCGTGAATACTGTTTCTATATACTGTAATTTTAGATCAAACTCATGTGTTATATCTAAAATTGTAAATGAAGGCATTAAACATGCTGTTTTGCGCTTTTGTTGCTTCGTCTCAAACGCGATGTGATTGAGGTGGATTTCCATTTAGTGGAAAATGTCGCCTACCGACTTTTTACGATCACTTTCTTTTGAGTTGCAAACTGTCAAGTGGAACGCATTTCATTAGATATGGTTGAGAAGACACATTTCAAAAGAAAACGATCGCAAAAGTCGATCGAGCGACATTTTGAACTGAATGGAAATCCGCCTTAACGAAAGCCGATGCCTTTCGGAAATTGTACCCCACCTCAGTTTCTGGAAGCTCGCGCCGAGGGCCCTGCGCAATAGCGTTGCAAGACAAGTTTCACAAAAATTGTAACGCTTAAAGAACGCTTTTATAGTACCTGCAAAACATGCGTGTCAAATTTGATGTAGGCCTAATTGAATGATAATAAATGAATTTTAATGACAATATACCTTCATCTTTTTCAGCTAATCCCGACAGATGTACCGCTGACAAGCGAGAGTTGGAAGTCACATTTTTTGTCGGACTATTGTTTCTACTCTTTATTGTGATATCCGGCAACTCGTGATGCTTCGATCCCGAAATTTTACTCAGGAAAGTGTCAATACAGTTCTTCCTTACAATAGCCATTCTCCACATATTCTTGATCTCATCAGTTGTCTTCTTCGATGAAAAGGACGCAGAAAATTCCTTGCCTTCTCGCGGAAGTCCATACGCCATTCTTGAGACCGACGGCACATCCAGTGCATTTCTGCTGACATGCATATGTTTCAGCCGGTTTCTTTTGGTTTCGGTGAATTTATCTCGTAACCGTCTGAGCTCTCTTCGATTCCTTTCATCCTCCTTCAACTGATTGTTGAACAATTGAATACGTTTTTTTACTTCATCATGAATCGATTGTCTCTGAATGTCGTTCATCCTAGATTTAATAGATTGTAGCCTTCTAACCCGTTCCATATCGTTCACGTAAATTGAGCGTAGCCGCCCAAAGGCTACGGCGGATTTTGGGTCAAGTTCGACGGAACGTGACCCTCTTGGACTTGAGTGTGTTTTCGACCTGTCACGCCTTGAACAGCTATCACCAGTTGACCTTGGAATAATTTTGGAATTTTCGAAACTATTTCTTGTCAGCAAAGCTTGATGAGCACGGCAGTTTGCCCAAGATCGTGCCCAACGACACGTACTACTTGCACGTTTCTGTGAAGGAGCACGGTGAGAAGGGCGCTGTGGTATGCTGACACTATTTGTCATGGGAATGTCCGAGCTTGCTTGTCCTTCTGTAAAATAAAGGCAATCATAAGATAGACAGAGGGACCGGGAGATAGACAGGTGGACGGACGAAGCGACTGACCAACTGACGGACGGACGATAACATGCTGATAACAAACATCTACAAGCTAAAACTATTTTTATATTACAATACCTAAAAGTTATTATAGCGCTGCAATATTTTAAATTATTAACTTGGCGATATTTAAAAAAAATAATGTACACAAATTATTCCCATCAAAACATTAACTGGCTTATCCAAGTAGACTCTACCATTTGACGTCGCCTTTTCTGCCACGGCAACTCGACAGTCTTGGTCCCAGCTACGCATTGTATTCTCACCAAGTCTCATCTTTTGAAATGCGTTCCATGTTTGAGGAATTGCTCTGTGATCAAACTTTCTGTAATTAAACCAAGGAAGAATCGATCAGATTAAAGTAGCCGCCTCAACTTTCGGTCGTATCGTCGAGATGTGAATAATTTATAAATTAAAAATGAAATGCATGCAGCTCTGTTTTTGTTCGATGACTTTGTTTAAACTTTTACCTACTTTGCAGCCATTAACACCGAACAGTATATATATATGGCCGTTAATTTTGTAGTCGTGACCGGAAGTTGACGAGTATTTTTAATGTATATAAATAGCGTTTCACTTGTCGGAATTGTTGCACAAAACATTATAACTACAAAACATTAATATAATACGGCGTTGATGTTGATTTGATTGGTATCTTCCTTTATTTCTTTGTTATTTCGGTCATTACGTCTTGCTTATAAATTCGCCGCGTCGTCTTCACAGCTGTTTTTCTACGCCATTATCACGAATTCAATTGCGTTGTGACTAGGACGTTTCGCTTCTGCCAAACCCATGGCAAAACCTTCGTGTGTTTTTTAATTTTCAGAAATATTTAATATATCATAAAAAGATGTGTAGAAATCGATTGGTGACACGCGTTCACCCTCATCTTGGTAAACGGCCATTGTAAAATATCATGCGTAGGCATTGCATATATCATTTTGTTGTTATCAGTTTTTTCATATACTGTACACTGTACTACATGTTAGTGTATGCTGTGCTTGACGTGTTGCTTGTATAAAGGATTTAACATTTACTCACAATTAACCTGCAGTTAGAAACTGATGTCGATTGAGTCGCATATATGCTGCCTTATATGTTTTTGGACAGTTGTGACACTTTCATTGCGTCCGAAAAGTAATGCACGAAGAAATTTAATTATCTGGCAACTTGCAACGCAATTTTTGGTATAAAGACATTTATACAAAAACGTTTAGGTGCGTTGGCAGTATGAAATACAAAATCAAACAGGATAAACATGGTAAAATGACAAATTTGTGAAACGTACACTTTTACCATCGCCAGCAAAACTTTTCACACATCTGGAAGTGAGTTTACAATCATTTCATTGTACATGATAGACGCAGACCCTAGATTTTACATGTTTGACCTATATATGTCTCATGATCAGTGTTGCAAGACAAATGGGAACAGAAAGTATTTGTAGGTATGAAATGAGCGGTACATTTAATGTGACAGCCTTCCTCCGTCAATAATGTCATTCGGGTTATACTAAATAAATATTCAATGTGACACTAAGTTAATTAAGTAACTAAAACTAGAATCATTCAAGTTCCCAAGTCATTCGAGATAACTACGAGATAAGAACGAGATAAGTATATACAGTCTACTGAAGTCTGTTCGAAAGTCTCGTTGGGTTTATGCTAGATGCGATTTAGGATGTAATCGGAGTGCGGAACTCAGGAAGTGGTAGCTCGCGTGTCGTACCAACGTACTTTAGAAACCCGTAATTACATAATGGCATCTTAGAAATGAATATCTTTGTTTGGCCTCTTTATGCCTATGCCTGTTTATGCTTTCAATTCGATTTTAAAATAACATCGCTGTGACGGTATAACACGGTAAATGCTTAGTGTGTATATATAAATGTGCGGTGAACAAATTCGACTAGGTAGCATATATTAGTCAACAGTAGGGTTGCAAATTGTTGAACAAGAAAGAGTAAACGGTCTGTTACAAACAAAGGATTACGAACAGTGATACGAATGCGTTGACGCAAATGAATTTTTCAGCCAACAGTAAAAATTCTCGTGGCGATATAGTTTAATCGATTATAACATGCCCTTATAGAGATTACTCGTAATCCATTTACCTGACATTGTCCAGTGCTAGGGGCTTCAAGTTTCTTGGTAGACGGTTAAACTTCTGAATCTCCGTCCTTGGCTTAACGCTGCTCATTTTATTGTCACGTGCGTGGCGACAAGCGGAGTTTGCCTTGCGGTTCTCTTTACACGTTTATATAAGAAGAACCATTTTAACAACGTTTATGGTGTAGTCATTTCAGGAATTCTCCAGACGGTCCTTCAGCAATGACCGTCATGCCTACTCAATGAAAGATGACCCACATGGTTGTCATGGAAACTATACACGAGGACCTGGCGCATTTTAGTTCCTGTTACATGAAACATATTTCAACATTTGTCTTTCTTCATGACCCAAGGGGCTCCATGGCATTAGGTACCCAAGTCAGTCTTCTGGTAGTAATCCAAACCTCAGTTGTAAATGTAATATAAAGGCAGTATGAAATACAAACTGAAATACTGAAATAGTGTTAAACTGGCAAGTATGAGAAAAACATATTTGAGACCATTTCACTGATTGATTAAATATAAATGTATAACAACTTTATTGCTCTAGTGGAAGGCCTTTATGCTAAGCTTAGTGTACAAAACTGTTAAGATAAATAGTTGGAGGATTATCACCATTTCACTTTTTGATTTTGTGTTTCATACTACCTACAAAATATCTAAATAGTTTTGGTAAAAACGAAAAACCAAGCAATGCCGATATGTTGTATCATGAATAGAATAATCGTAAATATATCGGTGCTGGCCTGCTAAAGTAACTTTATTTTGGTTATACTCCCGACAGCACTATCAGTCCTACCTAAACTGTTTTCCATAGAGGTCCAGTAAGGGACTTCGCTCCATTGATCCAAAGTTACAACGTCAGTGGGGAAGCCGAATTAAGTGCCTGAAGAGAACAGCGCGATGTTTGGTGGTAGCGCGTTAAATCAAAGCACCCCTCCTGCTGCAACTGGCGAGTGGTCACAGGGAAAGGTACACCCACTAGTTATTGTGCCATCAATATCTTATTATGTGTTCTCTGGTATCGTGGTCCATTAGACTATTACCATGAGAATTTTAGATAGGCAACTTCCTTTCTTCACAAGGGTTTCGATATATGACGAAACGTACGCTTCTTCTACTGTATTTCCGTTTAAAAGATTAAAATTCTTACTTTTGATTTTTTGATTATTTAAATGACCAGTATTATTATCCCTAAACTCTTAACTTTGATTGACTATTTGCATTCGGATTATTAGGACTTAAAACTAAACTTCTTGCTAAGAAAACAAAGAGTGCTGCGAAAAATTGTTTTTCCTAAACGAAGTTTAAGTAAAACTCACCTACTCACCTAATGTGGCAATATATGTTCCGAAAAGTCCTCAGTACAGTGTAACTGAAGTAACTGACGTATTGCGAAGTAACCAGTCTCCAAAGTATTATGAACACAACTAGTGATATAATATACTAACCTCAATATGCAATCGTCCAACTCAGGATTTTTCCGCATACACCAACAGGCGGCTTTAGTATCTGACTTTGTAATTAACGTTCATAATTTGATGTGGTTGCACTAAATCCCTTAGATAAGGTAAACAAATACCGGATTAAGTTAAACAGTTTTTAAAATACGATACGGCAGTTAATGGGCCTACGGGGAAAACTTTCAAATTCTTAATTGGTTTTGCATCTTGACATCATATTTGCCTACACTGGTATATGTGACGTTCTCACTGAATCACTGCTACGCACTATCACAGGAAATATAACATATAGAAAATAAACTGAAGGCCAGCTCAAAATCAAAACCTCAGTTGAAGTTTGTGTTCTTGCGCATATCACATTACGCATGTTGTCCCCCATTACACTGGCCAGTAAACTACATGTTAATTAAACTGGCTAGTTTGCCATTATTCTGGCCAGTAAATTACATGTTAATTAACGGATGGCCATTAAGCTCGCTCTGAGCTGGCTAATCTGCCATTATTCTGGCCAGTAAATTACATGTTAATTAACGGAATTGCCATTAAGTTCGCTGAACTGGCTAGTCCTCCATTATTCTGGCCAGTAAACTACATGTTAATTAACAGAACGGCCAAATGAACACGCTAAACTGGCTAGTCCGCAATTATTCTGGCCAGCAAACTGTATAAAATATATAGGCGGACGCGTTGCAGGGCTGAGTTGCCTTTCTGTTTGCTCCCTATTCTGTGCCCACTATCTCGAAACGCCACTTATAATAGGGTTGTGCCGATTGGGGCAGAGTGGAGATATGACTTGGGACATGGTAATACATGAGTTCGAGTTGAGTTCGAGTAGGTATCGAGTTCATGGTATTCTCAGTATAACTCAGACGGTCACCATCCAACTTCTAACCGAAGCCAACCATGCTTAACTTTACACTCTACAACTGATCCAAACCATAGTGGGAAAGCCATATTTTGTTCCATCGTGTCAGGAAATCGATCCCAAGACATTCGGTTTACTAACACAACGCTTTAACAACTGAACTCCATGTTCAAGGCGGTAGAAAGGCGACGGAATGGGTATTATATATTGATCAGTTTTCAACACATACAGACTCCTTAACACAGAAACGAACTTTTGCACAGTTCCATCTATTTCTTTGTGTATTTTCCTACTACAAATAAAAAAAATCGAACTGTATGATGGTTCGTTGCTGGGTTGAGGAAACTGCATGTCTGGAAAATCGGTATATAATGGCCTATTTGGTCGGCATTCGTTATCCTTGATCGTGTAGCTCAGTGGTTAAGGCGTCGTTGTATTAACGTGCACGGGTTCGATTCCCATCTGCGGTTAAACAAGTACTCGCATTTTCCGGTATGATTCTCATGGTGAAAAGCACCTTGTTCCTTGGATACATGTTGGCCGAGTACAACTTCTCCCTAAAGATACTTTTTACATACCATTTGAACGCTTTTCTTGTCATATTAACACTTTGGCATTTCTGTCTACTTTATTGCTTTAGCATGGTCGGATCCAGCACTAGTGCACCTAATTTGCATATCACTGCTTACCCAATCCAAATTTTATTTTGACCAACTTGTTTTGTTATGCAAACTAGGTGCCCTAGTCATAGATCCGACCATGGCTTTAGCCTGGTTAATCGGATCTGGTGATTTTAGAAAATAGATGACGTAATTTTTCAACTGATGGCCATGCCAGAGAAACGCGCCCAAAGTGTGTAGACTTCGGGCATAGCGCTGGTCTAGGGACAGGGATTTAAGCTTGCCCAAGGATGACTGTTTACGCCTTGATCTTGATCTTGATCTATTGTGGTGGTAAACGCAAAATTTTGTTTTGGTGATTGGGTTTTTTAAAGATGCTGATTACTGTAAAATGAGGGAGAAAATGTATTTTATGTTCATATGTCAATTTATATGCTGTGAATTTCTGTGCTCATATCAAGATTTTATTTTCGCAAATACGTTTCCTCCCGCAGATGAACGATGATAGATAGGCCTTTGCGCAAAACGTTTCCAAAATTATTACTTAGATTTTGTTCAAATAGCTATTTGCAGTAATTAAACTAAAGTAATTTCTTTTAACTTACAAGCAAGTAAATGCTTAAAAAAGTTGTGAAATGTTCCATGAACGTTGCGCAAAAAAACGATGTAGGACATGTACATATATGCCGTCTTTTTGCTAGGCGCCCACTGGGCCGGCGCTCAAGATTAAAACGAATAGCACGTGTGTAAAATTAGCCTGCACTCGGGTGGAGCAAAATGGCCGATGATCTGAATGAAAAACAGTTAAGAGAGAATATAGCAGGTTTGTAGCATTATTTTGCGTTTGTCGTGAAATAATTCATGTACTCCGCATTCTTAACAGTTACTGAGGAACATGATTATACTTTTTAGAAATTTTAAAAGGTGGTGATTTAGCTACATTGACTTCGAAAAAAATTAGACAAATCTTGGAAGAGAAACATGGCGTGGATTTGAAAGATCGGTAAGGCTCGGGGTATAAAATTGTATACCGAAAGATAATAGGCTGTACTAGTGCCACGTAAGAAACGGATTAAAGTTAACTCAGAACTGAGTCCAGGCCAACAATAAATGATATTTGAAGGAATATCATTTATTGCGTGCTTCTCAGACCTGTAAATAGATTGCGATTCGGCCTGCGCGTGAGCAGCTGTAATTTGTTTCAAAAGTTTCAAAACACTATAGTTTAATGACCTGCCTGGCATTTATTTGAACAGTTCAAAAGAATAAGTTTGTAGTAAAACACTCGTCAAAAAATCACAATTAGATAAATTACATAATGACTGCTCTTTCTGTTCATTTCCCCCAGTTCATCTTTCCTGCATTAAATTCAGCTTAACTTTATTTACACTGGAGGGCTTTATCAGATCTACCTAAACTGTTAACGGCTGGGTTCTAGTAAGGACCATCAAAAAACATCCTGCAGTGTTTAGTTGCTAATGCTGGTTAACCTGAAAACACTTTGCTCATAGCCTCACATATGATTGAGCTATTGTCCTACCAACACACGTTATATTCAATAATTGGGAGCTACTTTGGACTGCTAACCACTGAATATTAGAATATCATCCCCTGCTCATATACCTTGCTGGTTGTTATTTTTGCGGAGTAACTTTAGAATAGCTGACCACTAAGCTGTCCCTGGGGCTACGCATTTACGCCAGCACCTGCCCGCCGTGCACTTTTGGGAAGAACAGATCACTGTTATTTATTACTTAATTTTCAGGCATACATGAATCTTGAATGTTTTACTTACAATACATTATCTTAGAGCCGTCACCCTAGCATGGAAAACCTGCATATTAATCGGGTTGCCTGCGAGACACATGGGTCTGCCGTGCAGAAACGTGACCAGAATCAGGTCTCACCTGTGCATTTCACAAACTC